>JAQBSW010007749.1:0-38681 GCA_029291075.1 Eudiplozoon nipponicum | reverse complement strand
TTTGAACCATCTGATAGTTCCAATTGAACCAATACATTGTCAGTATATTAAACCACCAATAATGTTTATACATACGTGTATCACATATTAATCATACTGGGGCTTTTTCAATAATTCAACTATTGACTAATGCCTCAAATATGTTCTTCTGATACACTTGATGTGGAAACTTGCGCGTGCTCATTCGTATATAAGGGTTTGACGGACACCTTGATTTGACTTTATGATGGAACAAATGCCATCATAGTTGTAATTGATTAAATTTAAACATAATTTTAATGTAAAACCCTGCATCAAACGAAAAAATTAATTCATGTGACATATAACTTTGTTTTTATTGTTATTAAATCTCAACAAAATTTAACACGAATGACAGTCAGATTTAACCAAGTAGCCTTCATTTCAAATCGTAATACCGCAAACGCCAAGCCTTTTAGCAGTTTCTATTTTGCGATTGCAATATTTGGCTTGTATCCACATGTAGGTAAGAAGACAAAAATGAACAAATCTTTACTATTCTGCAATGTCGCGTTTTGCGTACGCGAGTTGTAGCTTTCCACCAACAGTTTCACAAAGACCCGATTGATCACAATTTCCCTTTCCGTATCTGTTTTTCCTTTGATCAGGCTAGGCGTGTATTCGTTCCTTTCTTCCGAAGTCTCAAACGTCGTTCATAATAACCATTGGAAATGCGGTTCCATCCTACCTTTCTTATTATGAACGATGTTGAAGCCTTCGGAAGAAAGGGACGAATACACACCTAGCCTGATCGAAGACAAAACAGATACGGAAAGGGAAGTTGGGATCAATCGGATCTTTGTGAAACTGTTAATGCAAAGCTACAACAGGCGTACACAAAACGAGGTGTTGCAGAATATGAAACTGGTACCACGCAAAAATTCAACAAAATCTTAAATATGTCGCCCTACCGCACAGCTATTAGTGCCGGCTTAATGCAATCATTAATTTGAAAATTTGCTTGCCATTTCGAAACGCCATTAAGTCGATGGCATAATGTTAAATATAAAAAAAATGATGACGCCAGGCATTGCCTGTAAAAGAAACGCACAAGGCAGAAAATTTTTTTTCTCGTTTCCTAAGATTAAGCAAGTTTGTGATTTTGATTTAAAATTTAAGAATGAAATAAATATAAGCAGATGCCTCCGTCATAAGATTAAACAAATAATAAATGCTGTTTATCAGTCATGTTATTATTTTTGTCGTGGATTTGGGGAAGTTGACCAATGCGCCTGAAGATTATTTAATTTCTTGGCACCTTTTTTATTAGAAGTGGCATGAATTGGTATTAACGTATCAAGATTAACACGAATAAATGGAATTATTTTTTAAACAAGATAGACATGCTATAACCCAAAAAGTGAAATGCAGAATTATTTATTATATTTCATAAAACGTTTTGCTTAGTTATTAATTGAAACATTCATATAATATGGGCTGTTATTACTTAGATCATCACTGATAGTTATATAATAAAATGAACATCGGTTACGCGTGCGGTGATAACAATTAAGTTCCATCAAGGTTACCATCTTGATTTAAACATTTGACCCATTATTTACATATGCTTCTCGGTATAAACCAAGAAGTGTATAGTGCAGAAAATGCAATTTATCCAGTAGACAGGTTTCGTCATTATTGAGAACTAATCACGTACTTTTCAGAATTTTCTTTGAACAGGTCTCGTACCTGCAAATGGTGGGCTTCGGAATCTGTTGCTCTAACAAACGAGCCACCCTACCGCACAAAACAAACAAATTTCAGCTATACACAAATAATTTTACTTGCTTAGACTTTCCTTTACATGTAGTCTAATGACAGGTTGGGGATGATTAGACTCCATATATAGAAAAGGCTAACCAAAGAAAAAATAGTTAGTAAATAAAAAGGCAAAACAAGATAAAAATATGTTAACATCTAGAGAGTGTAAAATAATGGAAACAACCATTCAATTGCGTGCGTCACCTCCTGATCAAGCTCAATGCCTGAACATGCTTCTTCAGCTTTCATAAATCCGGCTGCAATTTATTTATCCATAAGGCTTCGTATGTGGCTAGCTCCCTCTTGTTTTTGCATTTAGTAATTACTTTGAATGCTACGTATGGAGAACATACGTTTGCTGTTTCAACGACGTGTTGCGCAATTGCAGACGTATATTCACCATTTGATTTAAAACAGGCGTTTAAGTTACAATGTTCTCTCAGTCGAGTAATTAACCGTCTGGTCGATCGGCCTATGTAAGCTGATCGACAACTTGCGAATGTATATTGGTAAATAATATTTAATGTCAACATTAACGGCTGTTTCTCTTTCATCGTTGATAACGGCAAGTGTGTTACTCTAAATAACACGCGTAGTTTAGCAGCAATAAATGGGCGTGTTAATGCCGCTTCAACGTTATTTTTGTTCTATTCGGGAGAATTTATCCCCCTTAAATGGGATGTTCAGGTAGACTGATTTCTTTTCTTGTCCGTAATACGCCTGTTTCTGTTTAATTCCCATTTTAATAAGTGATTCAATTAATTGTCTAGAATAGCCAATAGACATTAAATCGTTAATTGCTTTATTAGATTCGTTTCCATTTGAATCTTGACCAACCAGCCTGTCAATTCTTAAAAACTAGCTACGAAATGTTGATAATTTATATTGAAACGGCACAAACTGCTGTAATGCAAATACTGCGCAGACCAAGTTCGTTTATGGTAAATTGTTCTATTTAATTTACCATCAGTTTCTTTCTTTAATAGTACACCTAAGAAAGGCAGATTATCATCTTTCTCGTGCTCTGACGTGAAACAGATAGTCTTACGTGCTTTGTTGAAAATTTGAAGAGTATGTGATTGCGACCTATTCTTAGGACGCCAACTTAAGCGCAGTCTAAGAGGCGATCTCGAAAACTTTTGGAACAGAAAGGCTGAAGAAATGGACGTAGCTTTCGCGACAGGTAATAGTCGCTGTTTGTTCCAACATATCCGTGCAACAGGTCCCAGAAATTTAAAAGTTAGCGAAACTATAAATGATAGTAACAACGAATTAATTACCGATAAAATAAGTCTTCTTGACAGATGGGCTGAACACTTTAGAGATCAATTTTCTTTGAAACCCGCGTTAGTTCCGATTCTCGAAAGCATGTCTGCATCAACAGTGTGGAATGTTAGTCCCGAAGAACCATCCGAGTTAGAAGTACGCGATGCAATCCTATCTCTTAAGCGCCGCAAAGCCGCAGGCCCCGATGATTTACTTCCGGGATTGTTTAAGGATGGTGGCGATATAATTTCAGGAGCGTTGACCAAACTTTTTCATACTATATGGAATGAGGAAACCGTACCACTTGACTGGAATGAGTCGACCATCATTCCCATCTTCAAAAAGGCAATCGTAATTCGTGCGATAACCATCGTGGTATAAGTTTGACTCCGGTCGTATCAAGGTTATTTGCTTCGATTATCCTACGTCGTCTTAGCGCTTCACGTGAATCACATACAAGAGAAGAACAGGCCGGATTCCGCGCAGGACGAGGTTGTATAGATAATATTTTACGTTAAGGCAAGTTCTCGAACAGAGACATTTATATCACCGTCCCACAATAGCCGTCTTTCTAGACTTCAAGGGTGCATTTGATTCGGTGGATCGCAATGTTTTATTCCATATCTTGTCGAAAAGCGGTGTGCCCACTAAATTTGTTAATATTATACGAGCTCTCTACACAAATACTTCTGGTCGCGTTAAGGTTTACAACGAATTAACGCATAACTTTACAACCAGCAGTGGTGTTCGTCAAGGTTGTCCACTTTCCCCATTTTTGTTTAATTTTGTAATCGATGCTATTATGAACAACACTCTCCCACACATTCAGGACACTGGAGTTGAAGTTCTCCCGGGAGATAAACTAGTCGATCTTGACTATGCGGACGATATCGTACTATTATTCGACAATCAGCATGCTGCCCAGACCACCTTAAATAGATTAACAGACATTGTTCCGTCTTTCGGTATGAAATTCGCACCCTCTAAATGTAAGATACTGTTACAGGATCACCCACCACTCACTCCAACGTTGCGACTGCAGAATGAAGATCTTGACATAGTCAACAGGTTTACATATCTTGGGAGCTCTATCAATAACATAGGCAATATGTCCGACGAGGTGAGAATACGGATCGCGAAAGCTAGAGTAGCTTTCTCGAACCTTCGTCATTTATGGAGAAACGCCAATATTTCACTTTGCCTTAAAGGTCGTGTTTACAATGCATCTGTACGCGCAGTCTTACTATACGCTAGTAAAACTTGGCCTCTTAGAGTTGATGATCTGAGACGCTTACAGGCATTCGATCATCGTTGTTTGAGAAGTATAGCACATGTTGGTTAGCAACAACGAATAACTAACGTTGACATCCGTAGACGTATTTTTGGATCTGACAATAAGTGCTCGTCGTTAGAAAAACAAATAAGGCTCCATCAACTTCGTTGGCTCGGTCACGTTTTGCGTATGCCCTCATTTCGATTGCCCAATAGAGCTCTGTTCTCTCATCCAGCACCAAATTGGCGTAAGAAACAAGGTGGGCAGATTTTGACATGGCAGAAACAATTAAAGTCACTTACATCCAAATTGGGTAGTATAGGACCCACTCGTCTGCCGAGATGGGGTCCTCGTGCGCATCACAGTTCTTGGTTAGAAACCCTTAGCGATATGGCATCGAATCGAGCTCAGTGGCGATCTTGCTGCAGATGTCTAGTAGAATCATCTTCGTAACTTTCTTTTCTTAGTAGGGCAAAGTTAGCTGCGAGGTTTGGTTTGTTTATGACGTGATACAGTGAAATCCGCAAGGAAGCTGTATTGTTGATGTCGCCTTGCCCGAATGCTAACTTGGCCATAATGGTGTTGTGGAGAGGTTTAGTTTGCCTCATTTCTGTGAGTTATTCTGATAAATTTACTCATAGTAGCAAGGTATTCCTTCTCTCTCTACCCCTCCCTCTCTCTCGTAAATCTCACTAATAATTTGTTTAAATACACTTATATAAATTTTTTCACTCCTTATGGATATATGGCTGTGAAACAATAGTCACTTGACTTTTGTGTGGCTGGACATGATGATGATTAAGGACAAGAAAAATATCAACCTCGTACTGTATATATTGAGCATATTTAATTCTCACTCTTTAATGATATGTTATCTAGATACTATAGAAAAATCTTAGCCAACACTGGAGTTAAGGGGCTCCCCATTGCCATACCATCAGTTTGTTTAAAAGTGCTATCATTAAAACAAAACCATACGTCTTTCCTGCGTAATAAGATAAGCTTGCGAAGAGTTTGACCTGGCACCGGCGATGGTAATATGTCGTGGTCTACCGATTTGACTATAATGTCAATGATTTCATCATTTGAAACATTTTTAAACAAAGACGTAACAACAAAAGATACCATAATCTTGTTTTTAAAATATATATCTTGAATTTTGTTTACAAACTCAAACGAATCGGCAACCGAATAATTACCTTTTAGTTTAAATAGTGATTTAAGCATACGAACTAACCATTTAGCTAGTGCATGAAACGGAAAATCGACCATTGAGAAAGTTGGCTTTATAGGGCAAAGTTTTTGCGTGATTTTGTTATTCCGTACATTGTTGGCGTAGATGATCCAACTCGCTTGAGCCTCTGTGCAATGGCCTCATCAATTAAACCGGTATCTATCCAGATCTTAATTTCATTTATTACTTTGCGCTCCACTTTGTCTATTTCATTCGATTTATCGTCTAGACGCGTAAATTTTGTATTATCATTCAGCACGTTTTCTATCTTTTGTAGGTATTAAGATTTGTAAATTAAAACAAGTCTCTTGCCTATATTAGCGCGTTGTATTTTGATGCCTGCATTTCTGTTGATGCCTTTAAGTGTATTTATATGTTGTTTTGCCAATGCATGCTGTTTTGCGTAGCAGTTAAAATAATTACTCGAGAATAGAACAGAGGTGTATTTGCTTCGTTTTTCTGAAGTCATCCAGAGTACCACCTAAGCTTCGTACAGTATGCAACTTCCAGGCGTATACCAAACTTTTAGGACAATGTTTTCCCATCGCCTTCAACCTAAATTTAAGACCACGAAACTGTCAATATAGGTCAGACATCGTAACACCTCGAGGAGAAATATTGAACTACATTATATATTTTGGCAAAATTTAATTATATATATGTTTTCATTAGAAACTCAACATTGCACAAAATTTTAATTTCATTTATCAAGTAGATCGAGTTTTCGTCCGTATTTGGCACTTATTTAGTACTTGCCAAAATATATGTATATATGAATCTACACTATACAATTCTTATTTTATACTGACAAAATGTAAGTACTTAAGGGGTCAGGTGTTTATATCAAGTTCGCAACCTTGATTATAGTAAATGTTCATTAAATAATATAAATGCTCATTTCAATACCACTTCCCCATCTAATATGGTGTCTATTGAGTAATGGCAGATTGGGGATGCTTTGTTGGAACTGTGGGTCTAAATGGATGGCACAATATCTCCACCTAAAAGAGAAAAAAAACTAACCGATTTACATTAGTCAGTATATGACTTAAAATTGAATGTATTGTGCTTAAGGGTGGCTCAATGGTTAGAGCACCAAATTCAGAAGGAGGCGTGCCGAGGTTCTGGCCCTGTCCGCGTCAAATTCAGGCCAGTACAGGATGAGTTACCAATAAGGACGAAACCGGTCTACTGGATGAATTGCCTATTCTACACTATACAATTCTTAATTTTTACTGACAAATGTAAGTACTTTATGGGTCAGGTGTTTATATCAAGATCGCAACCTTGATTATAATAATTATAATGATGTTTAAAGTATTAGGAATTCAATGTAGAATTATTTTTTGTAAATATCAGAATAAACTAGCAAAATATTAATTATATTATAAATTGGCATTTTATTCATTAATTTTTCTCTCTTCTTCTAACCGTTTACCTTAAATTCGTTTTCGAACAGCGCTTCTCAACATTGGGGCCTACAATAATTTTTTTAGGATAGAAAGGTTTTTTTTATTATTATTTCGTTTTGTGAATATTGTCCATAATAATTAACGTAGTACTATCATTTATTTGCAAAATATCACCAATTTCATGTTTATAATGCGTGGTGTGATGCAGTTGATTTAGAAGTCAAAAATAGTGTCAAAAATTATGAAAATCTAGCAGTTGATTGTCACAAATCTCAAGAGTTGGTCAAAAAGCCCTTTAAACCTGTATAGTCCATGATATTCCCGTAATGGCAGTTCACAACTCGCTAATGATGACATGCATTTATAGCTCTCCATGAAGACTTTGCAATTTATTACAATAGAAATACATAAAATATTGGAGTTCATTTACGCAAAAAAGGGCGAATGCAAGCGACAGCTCAAAGTTTGACTGCAGAATAAAGTCCTGTGTTTATTGAACTGTGACAATTTAGTTTTTTTTCACAAAGTTGCAATTATTATTTACATTATCATACATTTTTTACCAATTTAATGGAATTAAAATAATTCATTTATTTTTCTTTATTAAGATTTTGGCTATCTTTTCCAATTTGGCTGACACAATTCCCTTATGGCATTCACAAACTCGAACGAAATAAACGACCAAGCGAAAGTAACTCCAGACACTCTTTCATGATTTCAAAACAAACCACTAATAAAGTCCATTTTGTCATTATTATGCATAAAACTTCTGCAGAAAACTCACCTGAATTAAATAACTGTCGCAAAGGGTAGATTAAAATATGATGTCTGAAATTTCACTTAGATGTATGCACATGTGTATACAATCATATGAAACCGAATACTTACCAGATATATATATATATATATATATATATATATATATATATACACAGACATGCAGATATAGGACTTATGCCTACCTAATACAATGGAAATTTTTCTTACGATATCAGCCGGTAATGGGTATAAATGAGGTGGCCTTATTAAAATTTTCCGCTTGCAATATTTGCTGTCTTTAATTTGTCACTTTCAATGGGATGATTTTAGTAAGGCCATGTTTGATTTGTTTGCCTCTCTACTACATCATTTTACATAGTAAGTATAACTTCACTTGATTGGTTGTACATAGCAGTTGTGGGCCTACGCACAAACCCGAAGCACCTATCTAATGAAACTACCAATATTAAGTAAAAAATGAAATAGTTAAATGAAATATCACTCTTGCTTTAGTGGTATGTTCCTACGATCTGTGGTAAGTTTTAACGAATGAAGAATACGGACGAAGGTATCCGACATATTTATATATAATTTGGAACAATCCTGTGTTGGTCACAACACAAATCATGTAGTTAGAGCACTCATCTGTTAAATTTGAAATATCTTATCTCAAAAATATATTTTCATTACCACGAAAATGCATGAACCATTGCATGACTGTAATTGCAACTATTGCAATTTTTTCATTTAAATGAAGTTGTAAATGTCTAAAGCCGAAGTTTGCAATTGCACTGTATGTAAATGTATTGTGCAAACTGAATTTCAACACAAAATATTTTCCAGTTACGCCCATTTTTGCACAGAATAATTAAAAATTTACTTTTTCCCTAATAGACCTTAGCATGAATAAACTGGGCGAATTAGATGCTAGTTTGTAAAACGTATCACTAACAATTTGCCTTAAACGAGTTTCTATTCTTCACGATGGTTCGAGAATATTTGTACCGTTTGGTTCTCTATATGATGTGTTAGCATGCAAACAATCCTTTGTTTAAAACAAAAAATTTATGAAAGGCAGTGAAATTTGTGAGCTCGATGATGAGTACGCGTGACTCGCTCAGCCAATGATAATTAGGCTGAAAAAAACGTTTTAATTTATAGATTTCCGCGTACTAATGATATGCACGTGATTACTACGAGATTGCGCAGTTAACATGTCAGACAATTGCAATGAATAAACGTTGATTGATATTGCTCAGTTTAGTCCTTCTTGTTGTTAATTATGCCCCTTTTTTTGTGTGGGACAGTTGATTACACTCTTAGGTCCGTAAAATCTTGAATCCTTAACATTTCCAGGTGTACCGATAATTGGCTTAGATTGATGGATTCTCACTTGTCCCTTCATGTTGAAGCACTTCATCAACTGCTTATCTGAAAATGACGTTAGAACAAGATTTTACACGCTTATACCCAAATGTATACACAAAAATTCCAATACATGTTAGACTACTACATACGAGAGCAGCATTTTGTCTTTTAGAAAGTATATATTTATTACAGATTGATCTCAATATGTTAGTTCATCAAAATGCGCTCACGATGACAGAGAGAATCTGAAACGCGATCTTACACACAGTTAAGAGTATTTTTCTTTTATGTAACTGGTTAAACACGAGATTAATGTATATTTAAAATCTGCAAACATGAATTTAATAAGTATTTTCGCCACTGGCTAATTTTGGCACAATGTCTTTTAAATTATCACTAACTTTAACCAAACACAGACATATTTTTATTTCTAATAATATCATGACATTATCTTACGTTGGATAATTAATGTGCAAGTTTTAGGCCTATTTATAAATTTTTAGGGAAATTGGCAATTACTATTTGCTAAGGCCTGACTTGTGGATTTGTAGGATTTAATTTTTAAGAAGCGCAAATTCTAATTACGGATTGCATGAAACACAAGAAAAATTACATTAATAGAATAAATACTGGAGATCAATGTATCGTTTTTACCTTTTATTTTAGAAAGACAAAGCAAATTTGAAAAACTAAGATGTCTCTTTCGCGTAAGCCATTAGGAAATAAATTTAAGCAAGTTTCGAATATCTGAAATTTGATCAGAGAAATCAATAACGTTTTGGAAAATAAGTTTACTATAATGCAAATTAAATGGCCATTATCATTTCGCTAAAACTTAACTCGACTGTAATATCTGATAAGTTATATAGGCAATGATTTGTAATAAAGGGAGGTGAAGTTAGACTTGATACGTACATTACAATAGACAGGAATCGGGAGGCCTATAGGTCGAGTCACGGAATTCGCATATATACTCACATGGGAACAATTTAACAGTTTTGTACAATGCCGCGTTTTGCGTACCCGGGTTGTAGCTTTGCACCAAAAGTTTCACAAAGATCCGATTGATCACGATTTCCTTTTCTGTGTCTGTTTTGCTTTTGATCAGTCTAGGCGTGTATTCGTCCTTTTCTTCTGAATGCTTCAACATCGTTCATACTAACCATTGGAAATTTGGTTCTACCAAAGCTACAACCCGCGTACTCAAAATGTGGCACTGCAGATAATGAAGCTAGCAACCCAAAAAAAATTTAACAGTTTATAATCAGATAAATCAATTATTTTTACATATTTTCTACTCAAGTCAAGTTGATTTCTGGTGTAAGGAAAATGCCAAATATTTAAACCGTGTTGTACGAACCTGTTTTGTAATAAATGTATACTGCAATACATTATTTATGTCTTCATTTAATTTACTAATGCATAAAATGGTTGAACTAAAATTTATTCCTTCATATGTCTCTTCTTCCTGGCATGTTTTTAGGTTAACATTACAAAACAACATAAAATCTTAAAGATTGCGTTATTACGTAGCAAAAGTAACACTCAAAGTTTGCTTAGCACTCTGGTTGTGTTACACGATCTTCGAATTTTGAAATTTTTGGCGACGTGTCTATAATTTGTATTGATAAAGCCAACTTCCCTAACCAATAATATTTGAACGACGAAAGAAAGAACGAGATGTCGTTACCCGAGCTGATAAAAATCGTTTTGAATTCCGACAGTATTAAAAATTAAAATTACTTTTACTTTGCCTGAATAATGGTGTGGGATATAACGCTACCATTTGTCGGTTAAAATAACAATAAAACTATAAATTGTTATCGCAAAATTGTCTGACAAATCGATAAAGTTTAATGAATGTTTTTGTCCATAATTAAAATTTTTAAAACTGATTTTGTCTGATATTAAATTCAATAATCTGTAAAAATATATCAACTTTCATGAAATACGCTTATAAAAATATTTCGTCAATTTTGAAAAAGTTACGTAATTAAAAGTTCGATAGAATCAGGTTACTCTAACCGAAAAGTATTAGAGTATTTTGATGCAAATATTTAAGGAATTTTAGTTGCCAAGCCTTTTACCGTCGACTCTGACAGATTTTGAAAGCAGCCTTCAAAATGCAAATTATTGACTTCTCAAAACTAGCATAGACACATGAAAACACTTGAATCTTCGAAGGCTATTGCAAATTTATTTAAAAAAAGTAATATGAAATTCACACTTTTACCAGTTCAGATTTTTTAAAGAGAAAAAGCACACTTTAAAGTTATTCAAGAAGCCAAAAGAAGAAATACAGTGAAAAGCCACAAATATAAAATGTATGCGTAAGCCAAACGTGAACTTATATAAAGAAAGTTGCTTTACGAAATAGGCCAAAAACCTGGGTTTTCAAATTAATGCGATTATCGTTTGTCTAATAGCAACGTTTTGTAATGAATCGAAAGTCTGGCATAAATTCCTGATTTGATTAGCAAAGCGTCCAACGAGGTAAGCTTTGACAGCATTGATTTGGGTTGCATTTGGAATCAGTAAAAAAATCAATATGAAAGCTATTCATAGATTTCTCTTGAGTGGAGCACTTTAAAGAGTCAAAATCGAGACGACTTTCCTGTTTTATGACATGTTTAAGAATATTATAAGATACACAATGTCAGAATAAGAGAAATTTATTATTAAGCAAAGTGCTTAACATCAAATTAAACTACAGGAAATTTGCATTTAATCACAAGAGAGAATTTTCCATTGTTCGTTATGCAGAATTTAAATCACGTTCGCTTAAAAAACAAATGCTCGACAAATTTTGAAGACAATTTTTGTGGATATTCCGTAAATATTTTTCTCTGTGGCATAGAGACTATTGTTGGAGGAGAGTCTGAACAGTTTGGAAATGTAGTTTCAAAACGCGTAAACTTAAATGCAGACAATATCCTAGAGCTTTCAGTAAACTGACGCTGCAAACTCTATTAAACCTTACAATTGTCCTGACTGACAACAGATTCTTCTAGTGTAGGTAACCGACGAGGATATTTCCTGCAAAAATATTGCAAGTTCGCAATAACTGTTACATTGGAATGATTAAAACTGTAACCAAGGAACACGGCTCTAGGTTTGCCATTTGGATGCTAATAATGAGGTAAAATTTGGGCATTCACAAAAAGCTATTTTAAACTTCAGACACTAGCAGGCTTTATATTGAAATCTCATTATATACTGCAGATAAGATATTCATTTGTAAAAAGCCGGAATGCTCCTAATGCATAGCGCGATTATTGATAAATCTTTCAGTTTAATTTAGAATTATTTAAACAACCATTTTTTGCGCGTATGCTGATAAACTTTATATAAATCCATTTTGCGTCTTTGGGATAAGCACCAATCCCATTGTATGTAAGATGACACAAATCACAGAAATACTACTGCTGGTTAGACGAACTTGACGCGTTTCCAAAATTCCATGGTCATCAGCAGAGCATACCAAATAACGGCAGTTTCAAAATGTTACGCGACTGATTCGATACAATGTGATTTGTTTTTTTCAAAAACTCGCAAACTTGACCTGATTAGATAAAATAACGTTTATTGCAGGAGGGCGGGAGATGATAAAATGTATTGGATTATTTACGACCGGCTGTTAAAATCTGTAACTTCCTGATTGCCGATAGATTGATATTTTATTTATCAATGGCGTCAATACATAATTACGACTGAAATGGTTATCGATTGAGTAGTAGTTAAGCAAATTTACAGTTGTGATAACAATAAAGATGATCTGCAAGACTCACTCAGAACATTGCTTTTCAATCGAGCTGGAATTTTAGCATTCTAAAGCCATAAGAAATGACGATGCCAATAGCATAAACAACATGAATTTAAAGAATACAATCTAGCCTATAAAATAATGATCAATATTGTTTTATTTAAAATGATGGGTCAATTTTATTCGTTCGTAAACCGTATATGAATGTTTTCCGTTGTTTTAATTATAATTTATTCAATTTACAGGTTTACTTGTTGCCAATCACCTTTATAACTCTGGCCTACATACAAATGTATTTGACAGCACGACGTTGCGTCCGCACGTTGAAATTAGCCTCTAGGCCCGTCGTGCCGATTCCGCATATTGTCTCCGCGTCTATAGACAATGCATGTGGCGGTCAAATTGGCAGCCCGAGTGCAGGTAACGTTGACTTTTGCGTTGTATGCCTAACTCCTTCCATGCATTCTGTTGCCACTTTACACAATTTCAATTTCCTCATTGGTTGTACATGATTTACTATACGGAATCTCGAATGTTAACCGTACACAAGAATATTAAACTGTTTTTGTGCATGTGCAAATTTGGTGTTATTACCTTTATCTTTAGTACAGCCGACGTTCCGATCATAAAATTTTGCGCCACTTCTCTAACCCTCGTTCTCAAACATTACTTTATCTACAGCCAAACAAATTATAAAAAATTTCCGAATTGCATATTAGCGTAAACAAATAGTTGAAAACCTATGCAAACAAAATAACTTTAAAATTCTTTTTCATTTAACATAAGATTCTTTGGTAATGAATTCATGTATTATTTACAAACTTACGCAACTAAGTTGCTAATTGGCTAGCATATTGCCGATTGATAATTATATAATTAAACAATCATTGTTTGTGCCTATGGTGACGATAATTATTTAAATCAAGGCTACTAGCTTCAGTTAACGAACAATCCCATTATTTATAAATTTGTCAGTATAAATTGAGTATTTTATTAATTAGTAAAGGCAATTTATCCGGTTTACTGGTTTCGTCCTTTTTGGGAAATCTTCAAATATTGTCGGGAACAAAAATGTCCAAGCCCTGTTCGTGACAAATTCTGAACAGTATTTAAAGAGTTCCTAATAAGCACCAAACCGATCTACAGGATAAATTGCCCTCGAAATTTTACGCAGTGCTTAGTTGTTAATGGCACATGAATTGATATTGGGATAGTGTTTATTTCAAGCTCGGAAATTTGATTTATATAATCGCTGATTTAAGGAGGTTGAACTTTAAATGTACGTAAGTTTACTGCATGTCAAAACCATAAATTTGAATTCGCGTCAACAATTTGGCACATTTCTTTATCAAGGCATTTGCTTTTTTTAAAAACGCATTTACTACAAAATCAGGCTCAAATTGTCCATTTAAAATAGACATAGGGCAATGAGCCCCTGAAGGTATTAGATGGTTAAATCAAATATACGGGATATTAATATGCATTATACTCAAACGCCACAAAGGAGATTTATAAACCGAATGGTAAGAAATCAGTCTAATTTTTCCTATCTGGCATAATTGATCATTCAATCCTGAGTAAAGTTGAGCAATACGTATTTTTTGATCGGACTACATTTTAGGTAATAATAAATTTATTTCTTCACTTGATTCTCAAAAATGCTATTTGCTCACACTTAATGCAAACAATTTGAAAAAAAGCAAGATATTCTCCTTCGATATTGTGCACTCGTAATATAATTAAATATATATATATATATATATATATATATTTATATACAAATGTATATATATATATATATATATATATACTGATAATTTTCCTTGCTATTTGGTGCATTGAATATATGCTGAAAAATACCTATAATCAAAATCCTTCCATTGGAACTTAAATATATAACTACATACATTTACACACACACACACACACACATATATATATATATATATATATATATATATATATATATAAATTAATGACAGGATACATGCTTCACATTTAGTCAATTAAAATGCTTTAAAAATAACTTTTGTACAATAAATGACACTTGCGATATCCTGAAGTGAACAATAAAATTTTCTATGAAATCTAGCTTTTTCACTCAAGAAATTAGTGGCTGCTTAATAAGACTTACTGCGCCAGAAATATTAGAGATTCGCTCGTTTTCAAGCTGTTTTACAATGGAAATTAGTACACTTGAATTGCAAATAAATTTATATGTACAAGATGATATTTGGCCTGGGTTCATCTTAGGATCATTTCATATATAATGATTCCGTCGTATAGGAATGTGTGAATTTGACAGACGCCATCACTTTTAAATTTATAGATTCTCTATAAGTTATTATATAGAAATTAATACATCTGGATGCATATATTGAGCACATTCAACGACAACGCTTCAAATACACAAAATATATTTTATCCGACATGAATTTAAAACAAATGAATTTAAAAACGCACAAAAGCCATTTCGCTTCATCCTGTCAACATGTTTAACTGGAGAAAAGAATCAAGATGTAACAAGTCATGATTTGATAGAAAAAAGCCCAGATTTAAGGACGTTTACACACACACACATATATATATATATATATATATATATATATATATATATATATATATATATATATATATATATACTAGTCCAAATTGTTGAAGATTTAAGAAACGTAACTAAGCGCATATGCGTATATTGGTGCCACGCAATAGCAAAACAACGGCATTTAATCTATAGCAGAATCAAACAGTGGCTAAAAAAGCACTACATCAGAACAGAACAATGTCTCGGCACTAACCCATATCTGTATATTCAACAAAGTTTTTATGTTTGAAACGAAAGATATCCAACTCGAAGCATATATTTGCTGTTCCCTTTATGATGGCGTATGTAGCGGTAGGGGAACTTCTGCATTAATTTAACGTTGGTTGCGCGGGAGGTATTAATGATAATGGAAATCAAGGTAACGAACTTGATATAACCACTAGTCTCATTGTGTACATACAATTGTCAGTATAAACTAAGTATTGTATGATATAAAAAGACAGATCATCCAATAAAACGAGTTCGTCCTTAATTGAAACTTATTACGTACTGCCTAGAATTTTCCGCGGTCAGGACTCGAACCTGGGGACATCCGCATCGGAATTTGTTGCTCTAACCACCGAGCACCCTGCCGCGCACTACACACAATTTGCAGTTACATAATAACTCATGCTACTTGGATAGCCTTTACTTTATGTGAAGTCTATACGACAAACATTTAGACGTAAAGTTCAAGCTAACCAACTCTAATCTGTCATAATTGAACGTAAACCACGTTATCTAGGGACTTGGTATTTTATTGACCAGTTATATAATTAAATGTACATTGGCTGATTCTTTTGAACTGGCGTATGTAGCGGTAGATGAACTTCTACGTTTACTTAACATTGATTGCGCGAGTAGTGTTAACGATTATTGAAATCAAGTTTTCGATCTTGATATAAGCAGGTGGCCCTTTATGTACATACATTTTTCAGTATAAACAAATCTCTGTATAATGAAGAAAAGACAATTCATCCAGTACACCGGTTTATTACTTATTGAGATCTCACGAAGTAATGTCCAGAGTTTGCCGCCGACAGGGCTCGAACCTGGGCACGTTTGCTTCGTAATATTTTGCCCTCACCATAGGTTCACCTTGCCGAAAACTACCGACACCTTTCAGTTATATACTAATGAATGTAATTTGGTTAGACTTTTTTCTTTAGGTGGAGCTCATACGACATCTATTTAGACCCAAACTTCCAACTAACGTCCACCATTGGGAAGTGGTATTGAAATGAATATTTAAATAATTAAACGATTTTGGTTTCGCGGGCGGTGATAACAATTATTATAATCAAGGATGCAAACTTGATACAAACACCTGGAACATTACGTACTTCAATTTGTCAATATAAACTAAGAGTAGTGTAGTGTAGAAAAGTCAATTTATCAAGTAGACCGGTTTTGTCCTTATTGGGAACTCATCAGGTACTGTTCAGAATTTTCTGCGGACAGGGCTCCATCCTGGGCTTGTTAGTTGGAACTTAAGATCTAAACGTATGCCATATAGGCTTCAACTAAAGGAAAGACTAACAAAGTAACATTAATTAGTATATAACTGAAAGTTTTCGGTATTTTGCGACAGAGTGATTCTGTGATTAGGGGAAAAGATTACGAAGCAGAAATTTCTAAATTATACAGTGCTTCGTTTATACTTCTTTAAATCAAGTTTGCGAGCTTGAAGTAAATACCAATCCCATTGTATTTAACCAGTCGTCGAACAACATAACAAAACTACCGCCAGCCGCAACGCTGGCGTTTATACTGACAAATTTATGTACATACTGAGATAGGTGTTTATATGAAGACCACAAACAACTGCATTCTCGGGTATATTAGATGTCCGAAAATGAAACTGAGTTTATTAAGGGCCGAAATTTCCATCCTAAATTACAATACAAATAATTCAAAACGTCTGATTTTCATTGTTTAGTCTTTAAACTTTGTAAAACGTACCATACCTGCTAAAACAAAATCACTGTGGCAACCTCTTTGTTGCGAATGCAAATAGAATGATTAACAACTTCTTATTGCTCAAAAGTGGTAATTACATAAAGGCATAATTGTAATTGTGATTTTAACGTATAAATATGTTACTTTAATTTGTAGCACCGAATGATTTGATTCTTACAGATTAAAAAAATGAATACAACTTTACTTTAATTTTTCTTTTTTCCAAATTTTACACCTTAAGAATGTACGTTAAATTGCACATCTTCTGTTCCTTGCCTAGCACGTAGTCTTATATTTCTTTGCGGCACATTGTTTTCTTACCTGTTTTTTTGTACAGCTGACTTAGCCGTAGCAACTTCTGTTGCCAATGTTACATTTGGTAACAAAGCAAAGTACATTTGTACACAAATCACCAATCATGACATTGGCAACAGAGAGGGGTCCTAGAAAAGTCAGATGGACAAATGAACAGCTAAAAAACATTTTCCGCGTAGCCAGAAATGACTAAGGGCCAGGCAAGATTTGAGAAGATCTACACGTACTGCAAAATATGCCTACTCTGACAATCCAGCACCAGAATAAATAGACTAACAAAAACATTTGTACGAGGAACAATTAAGCTCACTTTCCTAAAACAAAATTCAGCATGCTGAGGCAAAATGCAACTAACTGCCACTAAACAAATTGCCAGATGACAAAAATATATAGAGAAAAATGACGTAAAAATGCACATTTAATAACTCTTTATAACAAAACTCAAACAATCCGCACATGTATATAATTAAATAAGCATAAGTTGTGCAGTGGATGATAACATTTACTCTAATCAAGTTTGCGATCTTCATGTAAACATCTAACCCATTATGTACATCAATTTGTCATTCAAATCTAAGTATTGTATAGTGTAGAAAAGGCAATTCAACCAGTAGACGGGTTTCGTTCTTATTGGGAACTCATCACATTCTCTAAAGTATTTGCCGCGGCCAGCGCTTGAACCTCGGCACGACTGCCTCGGAAGCTGTTGCTCTAACCAGTGAGCCACACTGTCGATCAAAGGAAAAAGCAACCGCTTGGACAAAGGATATGTGCACTGAACCAAGAATATCTAGATGCGCGCAGAGGTAATTAAGACCTATTTATGAATATTACGTGAGACAAAAGAATGAAGTAATTGACCATGGAATAAGATTACTTCTCTGGCAAATCAAAATTTCTATCCAATACAAAAGACATTTTATAGAAGTGTAATTCTTTCAAAGCGTCTAAATTCAACACTATCTCTAGGAGCAAAACCCTTGGCTCTGATATTATAACTACGCAGACTTAATTTTAAAACTTTATAATGACCTAACAAGAGTAGACAACTTCGATGAACTTAACGCAGAATGATTCAATGCAGAACTATATATCGGAAGAGCTTGAAGTGAAAATTTTTTTTCTAAAATTGACACTTAGGTGAAATTCAAACTCTTCAAACAAGTAAAACGATACGACAAATTGCAGCCTACAAATGATCAGGAATTTCTACTCTAACAAATTATTTTTATATCGTAGCCATAATAGCAATGATATATGACAATTTCAAGTTTATTCGACGTAACAGACAGAAGGATGTTTCAATAATCGTAGAAACAAAAATAATCTACATACTCGGAAAGATGAATAAACTTGTCCCGTATACCAAATTCAAAATGAAGGTCAAATATCATGCAAGAAATTTGTAATTCGAAATCAATTGGCACGAATCCCACAAGCCTTTATAGTAAGACAAACGTAAACAAGGCTAAAAAATGTCTCCGAATTCCACCGATCCATTCAACGGTTTCAACGTTGAACATTCCACAGCACCAACCTGCTAAGTTCTTATGCGAAACCTAGCATCCAATAGGAAGTATCTTTAACACATACACAATTGAAGATTCTTTCAAATTAACACAGGAACTGAAGAAAGGTAACATTGTTAATAAAACGTAAGTCACAAAGGTTGTTACGCCGCTGTTTATAAGCATTACTTTAGCAAACACCAGGTTCATTCTCTTCGATTTAATATAAGATGAATGTTCGCGTTGTCTGAATGGCATAAAGGAGCTTATATTCACCTGTAAATTTAACTTTGAGTTTCTATTTAACGGTTAGTCAGTTTAACGGTGTTGCCACTGGACGTTGTATAATAAAATTCCCATGTTACATCTTGAACAAACCGGCCGGCAGTGTATAATTAAATACAAGCGTTACGTAAAGGATACTTAGACAATCAACTGTTCTTTTTTATACCAGCTGTAAATCTGTTAAAATTGTTGGAAAATGCAAACAAGGCCGACTAAGATATATAATTAACCATAAATGAAGTGAGGGACATCATGTTTCCTTTTCACGATATTCAAATGTTTCGAGAGACGAATGCCAGTCTGACTAGTTCAACACATCGGATATCATTTAATAGTACACTCATTACAGCAAAAGCAACCCACATATTAACAAAAGAAACCTGATTACTAATTTAACCAGCCGAATCAGGAAGATATGCTACAAGCAATAGATCGAGGAAAAGTTAAATAATGTGAAGAAGATCTTGCAAATAAACAACTATCTTGAGAAACACATTGATGTTAACCTGATACCTCACCCAATTCACGTAGCACAAGACTGTAGCAGAAAGGTCTACATGAAATTGTCATTCCAAAGCGAAATTAAAGCCGCCAAACTGACTACAAGAATGAACCGAATAACGAGATAAAAATTAAGAAGTGTCACGGAAAACAATACGTTTTTGAACGCTTAAGATCAAATGCCTAATTATTCCAAATATCTTTTTGATTAAAATTTATAATTTATGTGCATTTATACAAATATTACAAGAATTATGATGCAGCTATTCAATATAACTTGAAAAAACCCGCCTTAATGTTTAATCCAGAGAGGAGTAGAGACATGCGCTATATCATCATTTACTGATCATATAATACAAACAGGATACCAGGTGAACAGATATAACTTCTCCAGGCTTCACTAAGCGCGGTCCGAAGATTTCTGAAATATTTATGAAGCATTGTGTATCAAACAGCAAGAACCCTTGCTAAATGTTCAAAAGTTTCATCAACATAATGACGCATTTTACAGAACTCTAATAAATGAAAGCAGCACGCACATTCAACAAATAAATCAAACTCCACATGCAATAAGTTCGTCAAATGTAACGTCTAGAACAAGAGAAACAACAAAAAATGTAGATGGAGAAAACAACAGACAAGAAATTTATGTGCCTCGATTCAACTTAAGACGACGGGTGTGGTAGGCGACAGAAATAGTAAAATTATCACAGCTGGACATTACACAACAAAAATAAGCAACAATTCGAAGAATTTCCAAGAAATAATGTGCACTCTTTTCCCGAAACGATGGTATACTAAGCCAATAATGGAAATAGCTGAGACTAAACGAATGACCACATTTCATACGTCCAGAAACAATGACATAAAAGGACACATTTAATATTTCTCCATTAAAAAAACTGAAGATATCGACATATGAGGCATATATCAAACAACCTTAATAGAGTATTAGTCATTCATTTGGAGAACCTTATAAACTAAATATGTAATATAATTTTACCCGTAGCTAGGTCTATACGAAATAATTTTGTCGAGATCATACCAAATATATTCACCAGATATTTCTATCTTCACCTATTCAATGTTCGTTTTTTTCTTATGCCTAATTAATAAATGACAACTAGGGAACACAATGGATATTATTTCATACATATATAAATATATATAAATAAATATATATATATATATATATATATATATATATATATACGTATATATATATGTATATATATATATATATATATATATATATATATATATATATATATTTAGTTGGAATATTTTTGGCATGGCGATGTACAGAAAATGTAATTAATGTTCTGAAGAACGGTTTCGTTTATATTTTGTTATTCTGCATATTTATCCTCTAGATTTATCTCGTTTTATATTTCAATCAAAGCATAAGTTAGTCTAGAAAATAAATATGGATGTTGCGATGAGAAATGTTGCACACATTTAAAAAAACATGTTAATAATGTTAAAATTATAATCTAAATAAGTGGAAATTGCGTGCATGTAGAACTGGATAATACAATATATTTGCTGTTTCAAAAAATTTTAACCTTCACTTGTAAAACTTTTTGTTTGACTTAGTGTGTTGCTAAAATTGGACCTGAAACAGAGAATGTTTGGCGTTATCTATGGAATAAGTACTTAGTTATGAAGTCACTTTAAACAAACGTTACAAGGCCCACCTAGCAACAGACTTACAGCATAACTAAAAAAATAGATTTATTCATCATTAGACAGCCGCTGACATTATCACAGAACTATGAGCATTAAAAAGAAATATGATTAAATAGTAGAAATCAAGATTAGTAATACTCCTCAGTAAAGCGGAGTCTATGTCATACATTGTCGTTCACCAAAAAACGAAATAAACTTTCGCTCTTTAGACCGGAAAGTTTATTCAGCAATAGCGTAATTAATATTGTTTTCTGTATTAAATACATGTTTTATCATTATGTCATGCCTACACACACAAAATTATATAGGCTTTCCGTCATCTCTTTGTCTTTACGAAATAATTATACAGCACGCATAATTATATTATTGAGGATGAAAAACAGATTAATTAAGATTTTTAGAATGGCTTTACAAATGTTTATTGCCAATCGTATTATTTCAATAATACAATAATGTATAAAAGTCACGCTTGACTTGATGTGTGTCCAATAAAACAGAAAGTGTTATTGTAGATGAATTAGCCCAAATGAACAGTTTTCTAAACTTAGTAAAATGATCATCAATAATTTGTAATGATACGCTTAAATATAGCTTTATAAGTACAAAAAGTTGGCATACACAATTTATGGACTAGCTCAGTTTTGCCTTTGTTTTACACGTTAAACAGCCATAAACTAAATTGGCGTGAGGGCTTTATACCGAATTATACATTTCATTCCATACGCCATTGTTCCCACGCAATGTAAGAAAATTTTGGTTACATCAAAGGCTCGACATCCGTTTTGTCGGAGATTTGCTTTAAGATTCTGAACTAAACGCATCCGAATCAAAAATATACCACGGAATGTACTGTAATTAATAATGTTAGCACAACAGTTGATGGATTTGTTATTCTATCTTTCGTATTATATATTTTATACAAACAGCTTATAAGCTAGATTTTTCGATTTTTTGCGAATTTTCGGGACTTTATTTCCAGTCCCATCTTTAGGGTTGACACCATACTCACAGGAAAAATAACAAGCGGCAAATTTTAGTAGGGTGTCAACCCTGAAGATAGGACTGGAAATGAAGTCCCGAAAATTCGAAAAAAATCGGAAAATCTGGTTTCGATCTCATTTGCAGACAAGCACTGATGGATGGCTTCAGAATAAGGGACACGTGAAAACCCACCTGGAAATGTAAAGATTTCAACTATTTACCGACCTAAGCGTGATATCAATTTTCCCGCACCGGAATAAGGCGGGGAGTTTACAAACAAAATGGACCGCACAGCGCATTATTCATCAAAATTTAAGCTTTTAGCTAATCAAATTCATTCACCATGAGCCAATTTTATATCACTTAAACAGGTGTCAGGTCGCATGTCACATTAGGAATAGTAATAGGAAAATTCGATTGCACGATCCAGAATGTGAAATCGGCTCTATTAAAAGTATAAGAATGTTGAATCAAGATAAGCGTAGTTGTGATTTTGTAAAATTGCTACTGAATTAGCATTTGTTAACAATACAATTCTCTAACATTTCATCCTACGCCTGTTATTATATTTTCTCTATTAATTTGAAGCCTTTTAGTGAGTCGATCGATTATTAAAGAGATTTTATATTAATTATACCTTTATCTAGTGATTTCCATTCTTTCATTGGGTAATTTCCTCGTTCGTCTATCATTTAGTTTATGGCATATCTTAATTAATCTTCCTATTTTACTACGTTTTTATCATTTACCTTGACAGGTTTTTTTATTTCTGCACTCCGTCTATCTTATCAGATTACACTGTTATTACATAATTTACAATGATACAATCAAAAAAACTAGTGTGGCGTTTACATAGGGTAAATTAACATCCTGTAACTGCAGTTTCACTATGATGGATGTACATGTTTGTGCGATTTATTTAATTGAATACTTACAAGTTATGTAAATCCACACATGCACACACACGACGTGCGCCGACCTAATAAAATTACAATAGCTGTTATGGTATTAGCCACCTGTTAACATAAATCAAGTAATTTTTGTGCAATTAAACGCTGGCATTGTTTGTCTGTATTTAATTTTTATCACTCATCTTGGTGTGAAGTTATTGATGGTGCATTTGATTTATTCGGCTCACCACCCTAAGCTGTTCGGACACCCCTACTTACGTCAACCCATTTTGTAAGCATGAAACAAACAATCTATTTAAAGTGCATATGAAAATTCAACCACTGTATGTTAAATTGGTTGGTTGTCCAAAATAATTAAACGTACACAAATCTACGCGACGCGTGCATGTCTGTTGAAATGTTCTTGATAGGTTATGATAATACCCAACCACAAGTAAAAATGAAACTTGGGAGGATTTGTAAAAATACTGATAAATTACATGTTTATGGAATGCTGCTATTTTTCCTCTGTGCTAAATAACGTTAATTATTTTAAAGCATATCGGCA
Source organism: Eudiplozoon nipponicum (assembly GCA_029291075.1). NCBI lineage: Eukaryota > Metazoa > Platyhelminthes > Monogenea > Mazocraeidea > Diplozoidae > Eudiplozoon > Eudiplozoon nipponicum. The sequence continues at coordinate 14,547 of JAQBSW010007749.1, read as the reverse complement.
AGCAGGTGGGAAAATCGGAATAGTTGTGAGTAGTACTCAGCTGTGTAAATCATTCCGCAACCAAAACTATAATTAATAGCATTAAAATTGTTCCTTTGACGATTTATAGAAAAAATATCCTATTTAATACTTCATTCTTTAAACTATAACACATATTACCTGCTTAAATGAAATCCATTGCGCAATGAACAGAATATTAGTTTGAGATCGATATTGCTTTAAGATTAACATGTCTCTTGAAATAATTAAGATAACTATGTGCCTGCAGAAGAGACCTGCAGCAAATTGACTATGTGATTAGTTTTTTATTATCATTTGCTGTACGACAAAGAATCGATTAAATACCTGGTCCTTGTTTTGTGAAACAGGATTATTATGTCCACTGTCTTCATTTTCACTTGATTTACTAGTTGTCAATTCACTTCGTACTTTGAACATCATGTAGGCAAACGAAATAATTTACAAGGCTAGATATCTACAGACATACTATTTTTTAATGTGAAATTTAAATTTATTAAAAATTTAGACATGTAAAATCCACTTCGGAAATTAAATTGGCCCGCCGGAAAACTGACTGAACGATATTTTAACATAGTTGGTTACAGCTATGAAACCCTAGTTGTGTTGCGTTCTGTTCATATTCCACAAATTATATCTGCAAGAAGGGTATTCTATCTCACAACTATAACAGAAAGCCATTTTATTTCAGAGAGGATGAATTTAATAGGCATTGTACAATCAGGCTGTCAGAATTAAACATAAATCAATATCTATTTTTGGGAAATAAATTTTAAATGGCATAGTTTTAAGGATGTTCAAAAATTATGGTGCGTGCTTAATTAATATGTTCTGATAATTCTTCTAACTTTCATGTTTTTCTAAATATATTATGTTTTATTTAAATTAATTCAATTTCATATATTCGCGAATTTTTTTGCAAAAAATGTGTGCTTTATATTTGAAATTAACAATTTTTCGTTTGTAAATAGACTTTTATTAAAGATTTACGTTTACGACGCACCACAATTAGTTTGTCTGAAACCGTTCGTGAACCTTTCTTTTCCGAATTTTTTTCCAAATTTCGGGATATCATTTTTGGTCCCATCTTTAGGGTTGACACCATAATCACAGAGAAAAAAATTGGGGGAAATGTGATATCGTCATTCAAGACAGATGTACTTATATTTATTATACCTCATAAATTATGGTTTTTTGTGTACCCCTATATCCGGTCTTAATGCCTGTTCTACTATAATCACATGAATCCACGAAAATAACAACACCCCTTACATAAAACAACATATAAACACATAAATTTAGCCTAATCTAAATTGGCATCTATGGAATGAGTATAAGTTAGACATATCGATTGACATACACGCCTATCTGTGATATCTAGTTTTATATATTTTTTCTGACGCGTAGAAGAATCAACAAGATTTTCTGTATATTTATTTCGCAGTAATCCTCAAACCTGGTTTACTAAATCTTATTTCATGTGCAATAAAATAAAAATAAGATATTTAAATATATAAAAAAATAACATAAGCAATTGTGTGTTCATACGATTAATATTTATTTACTTATCATTAACCCATTCAAATTTATATACATACAAATATCTTATATATAAATATCCATTTATATATAAATTTACAGACTATATCATACTCATATATTGATAATCACATAAGCAACCATGAGAGTTCTTCCTAAATCTTTTCTGATTATCTATATATCGATCACATATATATATATGTATATATACATGTATAAGCTATATATACTATGCATGTCATATAAGCAACCAAGTGAGTTTCTCAATGCATATAGTATATAAGTCAATTACACATTTGTTAAAATTTAAATCTATTTACATGTTTATGTGTAAAAACCATATATCTATATTTTTTCCCGAGTGTTGTCTTTTGCTTTACCTTGTTCCGCAATTTTGTTTTCTCCACTTGGTAACAGCGCAGGTGCGGATTGAAATATTGAATGCCCATATTGTTTCCAAATTTTTTTCGTAATAAACAGCAGCATATACGGAGGTAGATTTTTCGAAACAATATATACATATGTAAATTTATATATAAATATATATTTATATACATAAACTATAGGTGGGTTCTTAGAAATTCAAGTACCTACGATTCACCTTAAATATTTAAGATATCTATAAATACTCAAATTTTACATGAATACATAAATATCTATACATATACACACAGAAACAAAATATATATTATGTAGGTCTAAATTAACTTATAAGCAACAATGTTATTTCCTGTCACATATTATATAAGAATACAAATATCCATCCATATATATGCGTGCAAGCACCATATATATTTTGCATGCCTGAATAAATATATAAGCAGCCATGTGAGTTCCGTTCATATCTTATATAAATAGTTAAGAATATCCATCGATATTTATTTACGTGTACATAGCATATATTAAAAATGTGTTCTTAAATAAACATATGGTAACCATATGAGATCCTTCCGGATATTTTTTAAATATTTACATATGCATTCATCCATCCATATATATAAATATGCATATTATATTTACGTGTAAGTTCTTATATAATTGGTTAACATAAATAAATATATATTTTTAACTAAGATCACCTAGTGCACAGGATTCACTATAGTTATAGTGTGTAGTATAGGTTTTTGTGTGTGGAGCGTGTGGTTATTTTCGTAGATACACGTGATTATAGTAGAATAGGTATTGAGACCGGGTATAGGGCAGATAAAAAAATAATAATGTAGGAAGTATAATAAATATAAATAGAACTGTCTTGAATGAGGATATCACATATGCCACAAGTTGATTTTTCAGTGATTATGGTGTCAACCCTGAAGATGGGACCGGAAATGATGTCCCGAAAAGTGGGAAAATATTCGGAAAAGATAGGTTCACGAACAATTTCAAGCAAAACTAATTGTGGACGGCTTCAGAGTAACGGGACAAGTGCAAACCCATCAATCAAACGTCAACATAATCTGTGCATCGAGAAATGTAAAGGAATCAATATTTTAACGGCCTACGAATACAATCAATTATCTCGCAACAGAAAGTTGCTTATTAAAATTCCTATTTCATAATTATAAATTGAAACAGAGTAAAACTTCCAATATTTATATTCTTATTATGTTTGGATGCTCATTATCTAATTAGAAATTAAATTGACAAAAAACTAACTGTGAATCGTTTCTCTATGTTATCATACTATATATAATTAATTTCAAACAAGTTGATTTAAAAACTTTACTAATCGACTTTAACTTTGGTAGCGCACGGATTTTATTTTACAGATGTTTGCGCAGAACCTTCTGTGTAAAAAATGTGAAGATGTGTTAACATTCGTTCGCTGAAGTTCTCGTTTTTAATGCTTCTTTCAAACGGCATAACTGTTAAGGATAATAATCACTAGAGTCAAACAACGGCTTATGAATTAACTCATCGTTGAATATTTTGAACGATGAGCAACACCTTGTTCTCACTTCATTAAATGTCTGTGCTAAACCTCTGAACGCATATATAACACAAAAACGCGGTTACGGAGCGTATAACGCTTAAGACGCATTGAAGTATTGCGACTAGACAGCGATGGCTGCCTGCCTAACTCCAAATAAAACTTATAAGTTCACAAAGAAGTACACAAAATATAATCTTTGTATGCAAGTTGAAGAGTTCTAATTAGACATATTAATTGATACTTTTGCGCAACTTTTCATTTCTCGATATTTTCGCCACCTGAATGACCTTCTTTGTGAATATAGTAAGTAAATTAAACTATATATATATATATATATATATATATATATATATATATATATATATATATAGTATCTATTAATATGTCTAATTAGAACTCTTCAACTTGCATGCAAAGATTATATTTTGTGTACTTCTTTGTGAACATATATGTTTTATCGGGAAACATGGCCAATCAGATCTATAAGATTGGACTATATATGCAAACAATTTTTGTTATGACTATCTCTTAGTCCTATGATAAATATTCTCTGTTTCATCGTGACTTCTTCATGGGAATCGCGAGGCCGTCATTCTGGCCAGTTTGGTTTAACTGTCCTCAAGGTAGAAGGGAATAGGCCTACATTATGGAAATCAGTCTATGAGGACGAGTCGGCTATAGAATGATTGAGCAAGTTGTGGTGATACAAGGGGCATTAGATAATCCACGCGTGTTATTTATGACATTTGATAATTTATCTGATTATGATAACTGTTTTATGAAGTATTATCGGAGAAAACATTGCGCAAGGGAAAACGAATTTAACATACGTGCATTTTTATCACAAAGTTATTCACTTATTTGCTACCTACGACATTCGAAAATTGAAAAGCGTTAACAGAAGTAATACCATAAAATTATTTTATTTCTTCTAGCCAGATCAAAACTTATTCTACATTAAGCGATCATTGGTTGCTTATACTATGATCAAGGTGGCAAACGTGCTATAAACAACTGACCCATTAAGTACTTACATTTTTTCAGTATAATGTAAGAATTGTATAGTGTAGAAAAGGCAATTCATCTACTGGGTGGGATTCGTCCCTATTGGGAAATCATTACGTAGTGATCAGAATTTGCCGCGGACAGGGCACGAACCTGGGCACGTCTGCTTTGGAATCTGGTGCTCTAATCACTTTCACACCCAAACGGCGTGCCCAGGTTCGTGCCCTATCGCCAATGTGAGTGATGAGTTCCCAGTAAGGACGAGGCGGTATTCTAGATGAATTGCCTTTTCTAATTTATACAATTCTTAGTTTATACTGACAAAATGTAAGTACTTAATGGGTCAGGTGTTTATATCATGTTCGCCACATTGTTTATAATAAATATAAACACTGTCCACGGAACGAATGTTCGTTTAGTTACATTAGTTGCTGAGTTTGATATATCGATAGCGCATAAACTAAATCGTTAAATCGTATTAAAAATTTTGATTTTTAATGACTGCTCAAAATATTCATGGGTCATTGGTGACGCTGTAACACATGTGTTATTGCCTTGCATTAGATAGCGACATGAATTTAAAGTAGTCCAGTTTTTTATCCAGTTACGGCGTATTTTAGAAATATTATCTAAATTAGGTTCATCGGAGCACAACAAATTTTTTTGAATAAAATTAAAATACGTTGATTTGCCGCATAATGGCGAGTAAACCCTGATGATTAACTAGGTGAATTTAGAATTTGAGCTGGGTCTCTTCTCAGTATCAGTGTTTCTTGATCTTTACTCAAGTTTAGTTATCACAGAATACATTTTAGCTGTTGCGAACATAAAATTTAAAAGATTTTTTTACAATTAGACAAGTTTATGGATAAAGCAATAAAATATTGCATATTTAACTATTGTCTGCTTTGTTTATAACGCTGGATCAATGAATTGCTTCGCAGAGAATTGTATCCGATTTGCTTCTAATTATGCAGCACATTTAAATCTGAATTGTTTTCAATCCAGTTTTACGTGCGTAAACGGAAAGATAAACTGTTATGTTATGCAAATGTTAAGATAATAAAATAGCTATTATGTTTTCTGTTTGATGTATAGTTTTCTTGCCGAACAGACTGCTGATATCAGTCGGTTAGCTTGGCCAGATTACTCTAAAATAGGTGTACTACACATTTTTCGTATGTCCTAGCAGCTAAATTCCGAATAACATCAATATTTGATAGTGTTAATTGCAAATTTGCGAGAATATATTGAATTGACTAATTTTTGATTGCACAAGTAAAGAAATAATATTAAATCAATTTTTAAACCATAATTCAGCGAAAATCGCAAATTGCAACATATCGTGCTATGCAATGCAGCAACAGTCAATTACATGAACTGACGCTTTTTGACGTTCCTTGTTCGCCATACTAGTTACGTTTTATGAATAAACAATCATGATATAAGTACCTGTTCTATTATATGCATCCGTTTGTCAGCTGAAACAAAGAATTTTCTAATGTAGAAAAGAAAATTCATCCAGTAGTTTGGCTTCGTTCTTTTTTGCAACTCTTCATGAATTGGCCTCAATTTGCCGCGGAGAGGGCATGAACCTGGTCATCTCTACTTTGATATCTGTCCCTCTAATTATTGAGCCATCCTTCCGGAATTTTTGGCGACATTATTTTCCACATCGTGGTCTAAAACCTGTTAGAAGGTTAACACTCATGCTTTGCTTTTTGCAAAAGAGTTTCGGAATGCGTCAGCACATGACATCTAATGCTTTTAAAATTATACCGTTCGGCTCAAAAATATATGCGATTTGTGTTTATTACCTGTCAGAAAACTATTATTTAATATATGTTTTAAAACAGACTAATCTTAATGTCTTTTCAAATTATTTTTGTTAAATTATTTCTAATTTGGTAGAGGCATTTTTTATGTCAAACTTTGCAATAAGGCATGCAATAACTTGAAGATAATGATATACATATAATTTGTTGCATAGACCTACTAAACTGCCTAGTTCATTTACAGCAAGTTGTATGTAATATTCAAATAATTTATTTTGTATCATAAAGGTGTTATATCCGTCATGAAATAAATGTGTATTTCTATTATTTTGTGCGTTTTGTGCTTACTAGCTACTAACTAGCAAAAGCGCTTACTCTTCTCTGAACCTACACTTGATTACGTTACGTAATGGGGGGGGGGGCAAACACATGGCAGAACGTTTCAGAATCATGTGTATTAAGGCAGAAAAACTGATAAACGCATAAATAGTCTCTCATTACACGAAGGCAAAGAGAAAGCACGCAAGCTAAATATTTACTGACGATGCGAATGAAGACAATTTCATTTATCTGGAATGAAGCGTAATATACAGACTACCATTTGGATCATTTTTAAGGTAACTTAAAAAGCATGCGAAAGGAAAATTGAAACCATGGAGGACACCTTGTAAATCAGCAGCAGCCTTATGTCTAACATAGAACTGTGATAACAAATATATACAAAGGTCAATGTTTGAGCATCTAGCATAAGAAATAAGTGTTCGTTTATTTGAAAATTAGACACAATCTCTATTTTGAATTCGCTACCATTGACAGAGAAGTTCGGTCAGAATACCTGCATTTGTTGAGTGCATATTGGAATGTTGCTCAGTGAAAAAATCTTTTTACTTGTTAATATTTTTTTGTTTTAGCAAGTAAAGGTCAAGAAAATCGCACCACATTTAGATAAATATTACGCCATCAGTTGTATTTTAGCACATAACACATGCGGCATAGGTTGTCCTACTTTTTTGATGATGAAATTGTTATAGCCATATAGTTGTCAACATATTTTTAACCGACACAAATTGCACCATCATCCAATAATCTGCATTTTCTAATGTAGGCGAATTCTCATCTAACGTTGGTACCGTTCCACAAATTTGTCTTAAATGACTGAAACCCATTCCTATGAAGAAGCAAAAAGTTTTTGACTTTTATACCATTATCGTATAAGACTTGCAGCCAATGAGTCCGGATAAAATTTATTGTTTCACCAAAATCCATGCCGGTTAATACGATCAAAATGAAATAATTAACTTTACTATACAGAAAGTAGAATTCACGTAAAATCACAATGCCATTTATTTTTGCATTCTGTCTTTAAAGGTCACATATGCGAACCTTTGCTAAAGTTTTTAAATAAAATAACTCTAAATTTGCCATCTGATAGTTTACTTAATTCATGATTTAGTTAAAGCTAATAGTACATAAAATAAATACACCAATAAGCTCAAACTTACGAACATAGAAATATAATAATTAAAACGAGCGTTGGTTACGCGTTTTCAGTTCATCCCACTTCCCCTGGTTGTGTTGTGTCTGTACTATAATGACAGATTTGAGTTCGCTAGAAGAAAATTTAGGTCTTAAGTGATTCCATATAAGCTCCAATTTGGAGGATAGTCTAACGAGGATTCATTAGTTAGGATACAACTGAAAATCGGCAGGGTGCCTCGCTGGTTAGAGCAAAAGATTCCGTGTTACACGTGTCCACATTGGAGCCCCATCCGCGTTAAATTCTAGACGGTAGGCGAAGTGTTTCGAATAATGGTGAAACCGGACAGCTGGATAAATTACATTTTCACATCATATAATTCTTAATTTATATTGTGAAATGTATGTACATAATGGGACTAGTGTTTACAAGAAGATCACAACCTCGATTTAAATATATAACATAAATATAATGATGGGTTAACCCAGCAGTCAGTGCCGTCTATACGACGTACTCGACATTCCGTACTATGTATTTTCATTACTGTACCTATTGTCTGGCCAGAAAGTTATCTCTGTCTAACTGCGACACTACAATTCCCTTGTAATTTATGATCTATCATGTAGTTATGTGTGCAATGCCGAATAGAGCATTAATCTATTGGGCCGGTCATTTACTAAAATGTCCATAAACTGGATAAAACTATTAACAACACCTATTTAAGAATTGTAGCATCCGTAGTAAATATTCGTGTACGAGTTAAAACTATTAAGAAGTAACGCAATCGATGAAATTTGGACAAAACATTAACAAAACTATCGAAACGGATAAAATCAAGTTTGTTTCTGGTTACGTACATACTCTCGAATACGACACGAAATTATACTGTTTATTTGAGAATAACGATAACTATGCTTTGCAACTGGTTAAGTACAATTGGATTGGTGTTTATATCAAACTCGTAAACTTGATTTAAAGAAATATCAATGATTGCCGTTAAACGAATTTTGCTCTGTTATGCATCACGCAATTCGAAATTATCAGTTACAAATTTGAATAAATTAGCGCGTCGAAATAGCGATATATCAACGCTAGTTTTGTTAAAACAAGAGAAGCTTTGTCTTGTAGAAAGAAATGAAGCAAGTGGTAGCGAAGTGAAATGTCAGATTGATTGCTACTTTTATATTGCAATTTTAAGCCAATATGTGAGTAGGCAAATGCTGAAGATTATTGTAACTTAAATGGGTGTTAATCTTATTGTTTCGAAAACAAAATTGATCAAACAGTTTGTTCTATTATGAAATTTTATTTTCAATGTGATTACATTTGTATATTAGATATCGAATACCTACTAACAGACTAGTTCTAATATGATCAGATAGAGAGACTAAAGATAGCATAAACAGAACGTATCATATCGCGTCGTCTTGGTTTATCCTTTTGATCATATTTGAACTGAGTTGTTACTAGGTGCACAACACCTAATACAAAATTTCATAAATATTAGTTCACCGCCACAAACAGTATCTAATATGTATTTCTTGAATGCTTGCGCGGTGTGAGCTTCAAATGTTGAATCTCCGTGATTTGCATTTACGGGTTGTCGCTTTGCTCTATCAGTTTCGTAGAGATCCGATTGATCCCCAGTTTCAAGTACGCATCGAGTTTGTCTTCTAATTGGCTAGGTGCGGATTCGTACCTTTCTTACGAACGCTTTAACATCGTTCATACTATCCACTGGAAATTAGGAACAATCAATTTTTTTGTTGACTGGCAACGCTTCGGTACAATATTTGCCGTACCATCCTCAGGCTTCTAATTACACATGCACAGGAAAATACTCACAATAGCAGATTTTGCTAAATGTAGTAACCTCGATCCGAAACAGTTCTATTTATTTATTTAAGAAAAGTCTAACGAATTACCAATTGTTTTTAACAAAGAATTGGTCTCAGTATTTAAACTTTGTATATGCATATACATGGAGACATGATAACACCAACTTAAAAACTATATATATATATATATATATATATATATTTTTTATATATACATATATATATATATACCGATGTACTCGAAATGGCCGACTAACCCTTACCTCGGTACGATTGCAGCTATCTTAAATTCCCGGTATGCTCAATCCCACATAGAGTGCAGAATGTTAATTAAAAAGGAGAGAGAAATTATTTAAAATGTGTGATATAACTGTGATGCTGCGATGTAACTGAAATTAAAGTTAAAAATAAAACTAAAAGAAACAAACAAACTTGATTGTCAGCTACGTATTGTAGCATAGAACTAATATATATGCAAATTCCTATTAGGCATTCCGTACCCAGTAACAATTAGTTTAATTATAACCGGAAGGATAAACCAAATACGGCAAGTTGCTTCGATAGAAAGGGAGTGTCGAACAGTGCGACGCTTAGATTAAGACTAAATAAAAAGAAACGGGAAGAAGCAGTAAGCAGAGAATATAGGTAACCTATATAGATGTACAATAATTAATAATATGCATATTCCCCAGTTTACCAAATTATAGAAATAATCGTATATAATTATATGTACGTATATATAAAATAAATCACTATAAATATTATATATAGAATATATATATAATATATATATATATATATATATAGAATACATTTAACAAACCTTATATAAATTTATAAAAAGTACATATACAAATGTAGAACTCAAATACATTTATGCATCTGCATGCATAAATCTAAGCCACAGTCTGATTTCATATACATTTCTGACCACGCCTTAAATAAATATATACGAAAACAATAAATATCTACCACCCGCGCAATCAATTATTATTTAAATTGTATTGCCTATATACGTATATGTGGCGAAAGCTGCAAACGGTTAATGTTCGTGACTGCATAGAAATTGTGCAGCCGACATTTCCAGTCAAGTTCAATGTATGCAAGACTGCTAGAGGTGAGAGCCGCATATCTAAATTTGATTTCCATATATATTCAATGCGGTTTGATCCTCGATAGTCAGTTTGCCGTCGTACTCTGATGATGATCATGGAAGGTCGAAACGCGTCAGTGCGTTGCGGCTGGCGGTAGTTTTGTTATGTTGTTCGACGACTGGTTAAATACAATGGGATTGGTGTTTACTTCAAGCTCGCCAACTTGATTAAAAAAATATCTAAGTTTATTCGTATATAACTAGAATAGAAGCAAAAGTGTGAGTCGAATGTCTCTAATCAGAATATGGTCTATTAAGAACTATATATTTATTGGTTATTATATTATATATATATTTATAAATATATATTTAAATTTATTAATTTTAATCTAATTATTTGTTTATTATTAATATATTTATGTAAAACACCTACATAAGTATATAACATTTTCTCCATATATATACAAATATCAAATATATTAATAAATGTTTATATATTTATCTATATATAAATATATATAAGACTATACAAATATATATATATATTATATATATATATATATATATTTTACTATTTAATTATCTTATTTACACCGTATATAAAATATATATAATACAGATAATTATGTATATAAACATATCTTAAATATATATATATATATATATATATATATATATATATATATATAAGCAGCCGTGTGAGATTAATAATTGTCAACCTTATATAATTCCACGTTAGAATTTAAATGTATCAGAGTATGTATATAATTATTTCCAGGCACATCTTCTACCATATCCATTTATAAATCTGTGTAAAATCTACTGAATAACATTTTTGAGAAAGATAATGGTAGAAGGAAATAGGAATTTATATCCTTCTCGGTTATTGTCGTTCAATGTCGAATAAACGGGATCTCTTACTTTGGTATATTATAAACTCCGGGTCATACGCTACGCGTTTTCTGACCCTAGAAAAGGCTTCATCTAATATTGGGCCTAATGATTTTTCTACCGATGTTACTTTCATTACTTCATTACCAAAAATCGTATCTGATAATCAAGTTTGTTCGTTTTTGGTTTTAAATTTTAACTCTAACTACAGTGACATCGTAACCTTACAATTATACCACATATGTTCGATACTTCCCCTTCAAATAACTTTCTGCACACTATATGATATTATGTTTACCACGAATTTGAAATAGCTGCAACTGTACCAAAGTAAGTGTTGGTCGGCCATTTATAGTACATTGGTATATATATATATATATATATATATATATATATATATATATATATATATATATATATATATATATATATATATATATATATATATATATATATATATATATTTTTTTTTGTATTGACACCGTCAGGATAATCAGCTTTTTTCGATCATATATTGGAAACGGGGCACCCAGTCAATTTTACCAATTTCTCAATTCTACATAAAGCAAAATCAGAAAAATTATTATATATTTATGAAGCCCTTTATATAAAACAACAAACACCTGGCCTAAATATTCAAAAGTTTCATCAACATGATATTCTAATCGACTGGCCACGAATCACAAAATCCAACAACAATTTACTAGCATCCAGGCAAGACCAAACACCCCTCGACCAGACTCAACAAACATTCGATCGGATTGGCAACAAACTGAAGAGGAAAAACAGCTGCACATACGGAGACAGAAATTTCGAAACAATATGAGCATTCAACACTGCAATCCGCACCTGCGCTGTTACCAAGTGGACAAAACAAAATTGCGGAACAAGGGGAAACGAAAGACTACACTCGGAAAATACATTCGTACACGTAACAGCCAACAATGCGAACAGTTGGTTAACTCTCAAGCCATCAATACAAGAATGACCAGATCTCAGACATCACTTTGCAATACAGCGAGAAAGACCTTTACATGCAAACAGGCACACACACAGACACAAACGCATACACACTTACTAATCAGCCCAAACAAGAAATAGAAGTAAAACCGAGTCAGATTTGTTGCCACCCACATAATCAAATGAAAACCCAGATTGAATATAAATGAAAGTTTGTACAGTGATGTTTAGTAATCTCAGAATATATGACCATTATCCCTTTTGTTATTAATGTGTTCTTTCTTTCTAATAAAGAAATGTACTGTAGATATATATATATATATATATATATATATATATATATTATATATATATATATATATATATATATATTATATATATATATGTATTATTGACATGAAGTGTTAAATAATACGCATGACTAATTTAATATAGCATCTAAGGAATTGCTCTCAGTAACTAAACTCTATATATATGCATGGACCACATGACAACACCCACCCAACAATTGTATATGTAGAGTACACAGTATATTGTATATATATATATATATATTAAACAGTATATTGTAGATATATATATATATATAGATATATATATATATGATATTGACTAATTGTTAAATAATACTACCAGAAGTGGTCTCAGTAACTAAACTCATATATGTATGCACTGTGAGAACACCATAAAAACACCCACTCTAACAATTATATATATATATATATATATATATATATATATATATATATATATATATATATATATATTAAACAGTATATTTTATATATATACATATATATATATATATAACTGTTGAGTGGGTGTTTTCATGTGCTCCATGCATATGCATATATAGAGTTTAGTTACTGAGACCCAATCTGGTGGTGTTATTTAACACTTAGCCAATAATCATATATTGCTTTATATTTGAATAAAATCTTCCTGAGATAGTGACACTAAATACAGTTTTCTTAGAGTTTGCGTTGCATTCCAGGCATTTTACGAATTAAGAATTAAATCCTAAAATTCCTTCATTTATTAGAGTAATAATGTGAAGAATATATCGATTGTTTTCCTCTATTTGAGCGGAAAGTATCACAATTATAGTTGCCTAAACAATAACATTATACTAGAATCGATTTGACATACACGTGCACCAAACCTCATGTCAGTTATGACTAAATTTTTTAAATTTTTTAACTGAAATTTCTACTGTTCGTTACGATACAAGTAGGGTGCGTAACTGTTAAATATTAAGTTAAAATTTGGTAATTGTAATATCAACGTGACCATATCTAAGAAATAGGAAAACATGCTTGTTATTTGTAAACAATTTTCGTCTGCATTTTTCTCTTTTGGCTAATTAAATTGCTTCTTGCTCTATTTCAAATTAAAACTGTTTTAATCTGTATATTATTTTACCAGGCAATAGGCTTTCGTTTCATCAGAACATGTGTAGCCTTTAATTTTCCAAATTAATACAGCAACTTTTACCATATTTTACCGTGTATTAGTTAAATCTTTCATCCGTACACAAAGCGTAGTCTGCTGCGCAAAACCATTGAAAACGTTTCACAGCGCAGATAATCTAATTCATATTTAAGGCCAGAAAAAAATATTTCTTTTGATAATTTTTATTAATTTAAATTTTTTAACAATTTTTGTTACCGAATATAATCGTAATACGCTCATAACTGATAATCAATTAAAGTGCGAATGTTTCCAGATTTTATTACATTGCAAATTGAACAATTTTAAGGCGCTTTCCATGACAAAATGGGTTTCCAGAATGCCAAATACAAAAAATTGAAATACATATTTACTCAATTTCAAAAAAAATTAAATTCTGTAAAATTCGAATTCGGACTTACTGCCAGGAATTTAATTTATATTACCATAAATCATACTCAATGTTTCTATTAATTAATTTTGTGAATCAATATGAAATTGGCTCTATAATGTGAAACTATAACATTTTATTTCGAAATAATGTATGAATTTTATTTACTTTGTGTAAA
>JAQBSW010007748.1:0-38689 GCA_029291075.1 Eudiplozoon nipponicum | reverse complement strand
AATAGACTAACCAAGTTACATTAGTTAGTATATAACTGAACATCGTGTGCAGTGTAGTGTGCGGCAGGATTGCTCAGTGGTTAGAGCACCAGATTCCGAAACAGATGTGCCCAGGTTCGAGTCCTGTCCGCGGCAAATTCTGGCCAGTACATGATGAGTTCCCAACTGGGTTTGGTTTTTATTTGACGGTCTCTGTTCACTAAGAATCATAGTTTACATGTGTAGCGCTGAAGTGCTCTTAAAATTCCCCATTTCATGCAGTAATCTCCAATTAACACATTCTCGTCAACTTCTTTGAAGAAACAACTCAATGTTGATCTATTGGTCATTAATAACTAAGAATTTTACCACTTTGCCGCATTTGCGCTTCGATATATTACGCTTTTTAATGACGTGGGTAATATGACATTATCCTATCACTTGTGAGGGGATTTTATTTTGGTATGCTAATGTGAGCGTCTCTGTGACACGCCCAGCTAAACTAGTAGCCTTAAAGTGTTGTTTGAATTCCACATATTATGCAGGCCAATGCAGTGAGTTTATGCTAACGCATTTCTGACTCTTTCGTTGAATCAGCGACCTATTGCTGATCTATACTGTATACGCAGCTAAGAATCTCACGATTTTATTGCTGTGAAATTAGTGGCGGTAAACGCCGTTAGTATTCCACATGCCGTGCAGGCCAATGCGTTGAGCTCGGACCAACTCAGTCTAGTGCCCCACTTGGAACGATCAATCTTGTGTTGTTTCATAAATCATACGTAACTAAGAATGTCATGATTTTGCTGCAACGGAGCATCTATACATTATGCTTTCGCAATGACGAGTGGCATATCAACTGGTCTTATAATTGGTGACAGGATTCTACTGTGGTTTGGTTGTTTGTGGAAAGCAATGATACGTTGGGCTATACTGGTAGTGCTAAGGCGCGTTTAGAATTCCACTTATCCTTTAGGCCAATACAGTGAGTTAAGACAATCACATTCCTATCCACTTCTTTGAACGAGCGATCTCGTGATAATCCTTTTGCCATGAATAACTAAGAATTTCAGGTTCTTTCTGCAATGCAGCATCAATGTATTTTGCTAATATAATATAAGGTGTGGCATAGGAAATGTCCATATCACTTGTGACCGGAATTTTATTTAGCCTCATGGATGTTGTATACCTCTATGATTAGTCGGAACATACTGGAGTAGCTAAAGCTCTATTAAAAGCTATCTTAACGTGCAAGCCACTGCAGTGATTTCAGACAAAAAACATTCATTTTCCCCTCTTTGACCGACGGAGCCAGTGTTAATATATAGTCCATAAGACAGTGGATTCAAACAATTCGTTACGCAATCCGGAAATTAGGTAAATAACTAAGATATTCATCATTTTCCTGAAGTGAAGCATCGAAATAAGCTTCTTTAACAGCCGGAGGTACATGAACTGATTTTATTATTAATAACTGTATTTTACTTTAATCTGATGATGTGTGTATCTCTAAGGCTCGTTGGCTATACTGGTGAAACTGAAGCGCCATTAGAGGTCTTTATATCATACAGGCCAAAACAGTGAGCTCATACTTTCAAATGTTTTTTTACTTTCGTTGAAGGAGCGATCTAGTGTTAGTCTACAGGCTGCACAACTAAAATTTTCATGATTTTGCTTTCAAATTGACGTGCGGTACGCAAAGATTCTTATCGCTGATGACCGGATTTTAATTTAACTTCATGGATTCTGTACCTCTAAGTCCTTTTGTATTATACCGCTGGCGCTGAAGCGCTGTTAATTTTCCTTGCATCTGGGAGGCCAATGCAAGGAGCTCAGATTAACAACTTCGTAGCCTTCGCTTGGAGCATGTTACCAAATGTTATTCTTCATTACGTGCATAATTAGTTCTAGTTGATATTAGTTTATCACATCAGAGTGGACTTTATTTTTGTTGTGAAGAGTTGTGTGTATTTTTGACATGTTTGGATCTTCTAATGTGTCTAAAGTGCTGTTAGAATTATTCGTTCGTTGCTGGCCAATCCAGAGTGTTTAGGCTAACGCTCTTTCAATCGCCGATTACAGACATGCAAGCTAGTATTTGTTTACAGCCTACACACGGCTAGAAATATCATGATTGTGTTGAAGTGGAACTTCAGTATATCGTGCTTGTGCATTGCTATTTTGTATATGAAAAAAATGTTTTGCAAACTCGTTTTTGTACAATTTGGCCTTTATTATTGCCTTGGTAATATATTAATAATTTTGGTACTGAAGATCATTTAAATGAGGAAGTTGGCAGGTAATTGCTGAAACACAGCTGACTTGGCCATAATGGTGTTGCGAATACGTTTAGTTTGCCTCACTTCTGTATTTTATCTTGATAAATATAATCTTAGTAACCAAGTCCTCTCTCTCTCTCTCTCGTAAATCTCACTAATAATTTGTATGTCTAAATTATTATTTAAGTCTTTGTTTATATAAATTTTCTTATTTTTTGTTTCGCTTCTTATCTTTATATGGCATTGAACTACTGGTTACTATTGCCTTTTGCTTGGCTGTGCATGATAATGATGACGATGATGATGAATAGCCCCACTATTCTTAACTTTACCTGCTTGAAATTGCTCACAATCGGAGTTCGTCACATATGGTGACAAATTATGAGAATCAATCAGAATTCGCCTAATATCTCTGTTGTTAAATGAACAGAATAAGTTTGTTAGTAAACCGCATGTCTAATTGTATGTTTGAGTTACACAAACGAGTCTCGAAAAGCAACTAATAAAAAATATACTCTTGCTCGTATATCCATCGATATCGAATATCACAGTTTTTATAATTGTGAAATTACCCAATTAAATATTTAATATTAATAAAATTTTCATGTGACTAACGATCTAAAAAATATGTATGTTCAAGTTACATCGTACATAGTATCAAGTTAGTTCACAAAGAGCCAGAAGGATATATCAAAGTCAGCATAAAGTGAAGGTGGTTAACCATTTATATATGTTTTCGAACCTACCGGCTACTCTAAAGTAGTACTTTGTCTTTACCATCGAATAGTGTTAATTGAAATCAACTGAAACCAAAAGATGAGGCTAGCTAATGTAGGAAGTATCCAGGATGTTTGCTATTCTCTCTTTTTTGCGCTATTCATTCAGTCTTCAGAATCGCTCAATTAAAGCTGTGTAGTGTATTTTCTCCATTTCCAAATTGTGCCGTTTATAGTCTTAGTGAAGTATAAGTATTGCGTTTCTAAATTGGCTACGCACTGAGAAAAGTCAAGTTACGCCCTATTTAGGTTAATTTGACTCTAATGTTGCCTTAAAATGTATACGTCATCATCATCATCATCATTTCCAGCCACACAAAAGTCAAGTGACTAATGTTTCACTGCCATATAACCATAAGGAGTGAAAAAAAGTATATAAGTGAATTTAGATAAATTATTATTGAGATTTACGAGAGAGGGAGAGGAGTAGAGAGAGAAGGAAAACCTTGCTACTATAAGTAAATTTATCAGGATAACTCACAGAAATGAGGCAAACTAAACCTCTCCACAACACCATTATGGCCAAGTTAGCATTCGGGCAAGGCGACATCAGCAACACAGCTTCCTTGCGGATTTCACCGTATCACGTCATAAACAAACTGAACCTCGCAGCTTACTTTGCCCTACTAAGAAAAGAAAGTTACGAAGATGATTCTACTATACATTTGCAACAAGATCGCCACTGAGCTCGATTCGCTGCCATATCGCTAAGGGTTTCTAACCAAGAACTGTGATGTGCACGAGGACCCCATCCCGGCAGACGAGTGGATCCTATACTACCCAATTTGGATGTAAGTGACTTTAATTGTTTCTGCCATGTCAAAATCTGCCCACCTTGTTTCTTACGCCAATTTGGTGCTGGATGAGAGAACAGAGCTCTATTGGGCAATCGGAATGTATACATCTAGGTGATTGCATCGTCCTCTTGTCCCACTTTATGTTACCCAACGTGTTGTTGGATTAGGGCATAGTAATGTCTCTCACTGATGAGTAGCCAGCAAATACTCCCATAACTGGGGACTGGACATTAATATTGGTGTGATTATTTGTGAGCCTTTGTAGATCGTTGGCTTATGCCGTTGGCATTATGGTATTCTAAGTGTTTCAAGTATCAGCCAGATCGATCAGTAGAGACTACATTAACATAATCCCAATCCTCACTATGAATAGATGAACTAGTGGTAATTTACAGTCCACACATAAATGTGTTTTATGGTAATGCGGAATTAAGCATCAGATTGCTGGCTAAGATATGCGAAGTAGAAGTGGCCTCAGCAGGATGCATTTATCAATGGCGTAAACTTGATTACACAATTTGTTCGCGATGAGTATGATAAATCTTCCTGTCTCTATATTGAATTACCGGCTAATTTTTGCGCTTTTACTAGTATTTACATGTTTGATAGGAATAATTTCAAACTATTGTATTTCATGAGTTTTCTTTTTTTTGGCGTGGGATTTGAAAATACTATGTAAACGGGCATTTTTGATCATAGAAATAGAATGGATCTGTACTGTCACTGGATTCAAACAGACAATATTCCTTTTTTTGAAATTTGATTGCGGAGTGCCAGCTTTATATTTTCCAATGCCGCGCTTTGCGTACGCGGATAGTAGCTTTGCACGGACAGTTTCGCAAAGATCCGATTGATCACAATTTCCAATTTCGTTTTGTCTTCGATCGGGCTGAGTTTGTATTCCAATGGAAATGCGGTTCTATCACATCTTTGTATGCCCAAACGAACAAACTAGCTAAAATTTGCAGTTGACTTATTTATGATAATATCCACCACAAAAATTCCTCTAAATGGAGTGGAAGATCAGATTTCACTCCAATCTGCACTCAACATGATCGATAATTGGAATTGATCCAGTGGACAATTATATGTAGAAAGATGCAGTAGAAGATTGAATTCACGCTTGCTGGAGCACATACCAAACTGGTTGGTGCAGAATAAGATTTGTGTTACACGTACGTCTACAACCAAATATGTTATATCCTTTATAAGTTATGAAAGGACAAAAATGCGTTTTTACATTTAAATAAAAGGTTAGTGTGTTGATATTTCGTCCTATTTGGAAGCGATTTCAATTAATCGATGTTGTTCAGAACTATGCAAGCCAAAATAATTTGGTCGCGCACTGGCATTACCATGGGGCTTTTACAGCCCCACACAAAATTGTACAAATTTACGTTTCCTCTTTTGCAAACTTTTGGACTAATAAATATATTTTTGGGCTTTTTGAATGTGGACTGTTTTTCGATTTTAGCATAAATTATTTTTAGTTTTCTTAAGTTCATACTTCTAGTAAAATCGGTTTACATGGAGGAGTAAAGGCGCTACCGAATGATTTTAAATATAATTTTTAAATTCATATCAGATTATAGACGTTTTGTGTATTCAAAGAAAAGTTAGCTTACTAAAGTTTCCGTTAAATGTGATATATATATATATATATATATATATGTGTGTACTGAGCTTTCAAATACCGTTTGTTGCGAAGAACTAATATATATGCAAGTGGTTTTACAACCAAATAAATTGTCTGAAATGCAACGCGATAAACCAGCATGAAACGGAAAGTATAATCTCATGCACATTCGTTTCGTGCTTACTGGCGACTCATCAGTAGGAGCCGCCTTTGGTTTATCCTTCTGGTCACAACTGAACTAATTTGTTACTAGGTTCGCAAAACCTTATACATACTTGTGTATGAGTTTGTTTATGTGTAAGTTTGTGTGGTTAAATCTCCATTATATGCTTTAGGAATTTTCAGTTTGGATTTACTTAGAAAGCAAATGATACATTTCATTCATGCAATAATTATGATTTATTATTTGAATCACTATTGCGACCTTGATGTAAACTGCAGTCCCAATATATACATACATTTGACAGTATAGACTAAGCATTGTATCATGTAGAAAAGTCAATTCATTCAGTAGACCTTTTTCCTATTTGTTGGGAAATCATAACGTACCGTCCAGAATTTGCCGCGAACAGGTCTGGAATCTGAGTACGCCTGGGTTAGATGATACTTTATGTCAAAAAATGCCATATAGGTTCCACTTAAAGGAAGGGCTAATCAAAGTAAATTAGTTAATATATATCTGAAAAGTGTGTGTAACGTGCGGCAATATAGCTCAATGGTTAGAATCACAAAGTGCACAAGTTCGAGCCCTGTGTGCGGCAAAATATGGACAGTACGCGAAGTGTTCCCAATATGAATGAAATTGGCCTACTGGACGAATTGCCAAATCTATGTTATACAATGCTTTGTTTATACTGACAAATAAATATATATAATGGGACTTTTGTCTACAACGAGATCGTAACTATAATGTAAATAATTGGTATCCTCGCTCGCGCAACCAATTTTCGTTTCATTAATGTTATTTATCATACACAAAATAATTTTCTATTATTTCATTTGATCTCGTCAGCAACGCATATTGTGTACTAATTTTCTTAGGGAAACTTAGGTTATAGATCATAGGCTACCATAGCTCGTAAATTTGAGTATAACGACTTAATTTTGAATGTTAAATTTCGTTGTTGGTATGTCTGTGAGTTACCTTTGGGTATTTAACAGACCTCAGAGGAAAAGTACTGGAAATCGGGTCATTTTATATATGTATATATCTATATCATAAGAAATCCTTTTTAATGCGCAATTTTTTATCTAAAATTCCTGATCGTAATATTTAATCGTTTTGATGCTTTATATGTCTGTAATTTTGCTAATAATTTGGCAAACCTAGCTATGAAAACTTTAAGGCAGAAATAATATTTGAATTATTGATCAAAGAGTGTATCACGCTATTGTGTATCAACGTGGCACACAAAACATCTGATCCATTCTTTAGAAGGAATTTGATTTTGCGTTGTAGCTATTCGGCATTGAAATTGCGAAAATTCAACTGGTCGAATTGGTTGATACTATAATAATAAGTAAACTGAAGAAATTCCAAATATCGTTCAGTTGGTCTGACTTATAGTTTTTGTTAAACTGTGATAATATTAATTGTAATATTTTGCATCCTGATTGTGGAAATTTACATCTTAATCTGTATAACGATAAAAAATGTTAAGTCATACTATTTACAGTTAAAAAGTAATGCTACTTATAGTAGCCCAATTGCCAAATCTAAATGCAGGCAATTATGAACTTGATTTGTATTGCTATACATAATTCACTAGTAAATTCAGTGACCAAATCAAATTATTTTTTATAACTTAATATTCTCTGAACGTAAGAAGAAACTGAAACCTTTCGACACATTAGGATTATATAAAACCTTATGCAATATTTGGAATCTGAAGTATGCGTGTGAAATCCTACGAATAATTGGGATAAGAAGAGAGGGAACGTATAACTTGGTGGAAATAAGGACATTATAATTGATCTTGTCGCGCACTTTGTGCACTTGGAATGAGATATACCTTTAACTGAGCAGATTTTCGATGCATATTGGTATGCCCCCGATAAAGATCAACGAAGATTATTGAGCACCTTTTGGAATCAGGCCGAAAGCCGATTTTAAGAATTAAACGTCACGATCCGGAGACTAACACAAGCAGAAAAATGACACTCGAAGATAAGGATTGGCTAACATGTGACTATAAATTCCCTACTTATTCATCTATTTTATAATTACTTAATTTAGTATTTTTTAGCTTTTGGTATCTATCAACTTCGCTCGTTTAATTCATATTGTAGTATGTATTGCGATTTATGTAAGAGGTTTTGCGGGGTAGCTGTTTATTTACTGATGCTATGATATTCCTACATATGCCTGGTAGCTGACGTCGGAAGAAATGGGTTTCGTGGGCCGTGCTTATAATCAGTCTCAATTATTTTCCTAGTGTCGTGATAGGAGAAGGCTTAATCGAATTATTATACTTGTATTATGAATAATGTCGCAAACTAAATCAAAATTCAATGTTAGTCACAATTGACTGTGCTCTAGACGGCAACACAATAAAATATTGTTAACACAAAGTTAATATCTAGGCGCAAAAGCGTAAAGTCATAAAATCACGATAAATAAATCCAGAATGTCTTAGCAGAATAGTTTTGAGTCACGGATAGTCGATTAATAAAACACAAAATATAAATCCTGGCTTTGACTGCTAAAACACAGTAATCCACGGCATGCTACTGGCGTATTACGCACGGGTGTGTGTTCTTATTAAACAAAACCATTTTAATTAAAAATAAAATTGCAGTTCAAGAAATTTCAATTAAAACTGCTTGAAACTAACAGTGTTTGTTTAAAAAATCATAGTTAGGAGAAATATTGTCTAAAACCAGAATTAGTATATATGAACCTAAGGAAAACCGGATCCGTTGAAATTGAGACTCGTTGGGTTGTATTGCGGAGTCGCGCGTTACAATATGACAAATAATTAAAAAGTTATTTGGTCAATAATCGTCTTTATTAACAATATTATTTAGATCTTCCATTCAGTCATTATTTTCTTTTCTGATCTGCACTTTTTTAATTTCATAACCTCGTTAATTTACTCTATTGCACCTTAAAATTTAAATTTATTTTCCTTCAAATGTTTTGCTATTGATATATCTAATTTAAATTTCTTTGCCTTCTGCCTAACCATTCACGTCATACTTAATTAAACGAAATATTTTGAACAGCTGGAAGTTGACTAATTATTTGATCTACTTTTTTCTAAACAAAGGATATACTTCCACTGTCCTCATTATTTCCTCCTATATTTCTAGGTCCCCTTCTCCAAATTTCTTCCATGTCTAATCTTATTATTTAAATTACTGTTATACTTGCACTAGTGGTAAAATCCACTATATCTTTAAAATACTCTGCGGGCAATAAGAAAGTAACTGAAGTCTTATTTTAGATTTCTATCAAAACATTTCCATTTTAACGTTTTCTAAATCTGATAAAGATGCATTTATTATGTTTAATATAATTTGTGATTAGAACAAATACGAAATTTTACCTCTTCATTTAACATAAAAGTAGGTTCTTTAATTATTTTACTTTACACCTATATATTATCTTGTTGTTCACGCATCTTATCATTATAATCAAATTAATATATCAAGACCACCAATCATCCATTATCTGCTATCAAGCATATCACGCTGTTTATTATATACGTTTTATGCCGTTTTTTACTTCATCATTGGGTTTATATTTCCCTTCTTCGTGCGTTAACATAATTGGGACAATTTCTTATTCAAAATTAACCTTATCTGTATTTGGAAGTAACAGGGCTGTTTTAATGGCATTCGTAATTATCTCGTTTTATAGTGATTTCTCAATCTGAATCGCTGTGTTAAAACGACGATTAGGCATTTCCCACCTATTCTCACTAAATTGTATTTAAAAAAGAGGCACTACCCGATAAGTAACAGTGGCACTTAAGTTATATTCGATCAGTCTATATGTACAAGTTCTCCAAATTTTTATCCCGTCTAATCTTGATATTTAACTCTCTCTTCTACATGCGCTATCAGTAAAATAGTCAATATATTTAAAATCATCTGCGTGCAAAAGGTAAAGTAACAGAAACCTTGTTTTAGATTTGTATCTAAACTCTTCATTTTTACGTTTTCTAAAACTTGTACAAATTTATTCATTATGTTTAATATAATATGTAATTACGATATTCATCTTTAGCACATAAATGAAACAGAAGTCTAACTTTACAAAATTTAAGAATTGAACAATATTTTAGATGTTCTTTCATGAAAGAAGTATATTCAAATTGCCTCGCTAAAATACACTGTTCCTTAATAAATATTTAAAATTTAATCTTATACAAAAATATTTTAGATTGAAACTTTCATTCGTATAAAGTGGGAAATATTCTTAAGCATGAGTTTTGTTTACAGTTTATAAAATATCGATTAATAAAATAAATAAATGGAAATTTGAACTGACTAGAGATAAGACGAACACAAGTTCTATAGTGCTCTGAAAATTACACGTGTTAAACTTTAAATATATTGAAGAGTTTACAGACAACGCTAGGGATAAAGAAATTTAAAAGAAATTAGACAGAGACATGGGAAGAATCTGCGTAACCTTGGAATTCATTGTCCTTTGAGGAATAAGCAAATTGATTCTGCCATGACTAAAAGTTTGGTTAATTTGTCGTCAATGGATCACAAGGATAATCAGAAAAAAATCTTAATCTTGGACTTAACACTGCAATCCCTATCTAATATGTACCTAAGAATGAGATAATCCCGGAAACAGTAAATATTGCCCAGTTCCTCCCAGACAAAGGTAAAACTCGGTTTGAATTGGATGTGTCCAAACAGGTGTTAGAGCATAAAGAGGAGAGATGCAAGCCGAATTATGAAACGAAATGCATAAGGGTGGAATTATTATGCAATAAAGTCATATTCCGTAAGGTGGATAAATGTGGCGCAACAATATTAGTGAAACAGTCAGATTATGACGTTAAAAGGTACGATAAATTAAATAATGTCGAGGTTAATAATGAAATAAATAAAGACATAACGGATAAGTTGCAAGGAGAGGTTGACTATAATCAATAGAATGATTGCGTCGTATGAATTAGATTCAGGACTTTGGAATTAATTAATACAACGTGATGCGATTCTCGGAGAGTATATGGTTTAGTGAAGATTCATAAGCAACGTAATCCACTTAGTTCAATTGTAAATATTCAAAACTCACCAACTTATAGAATGTCTAAAATTCTATGCGTCAGAATTAGAAAATATACATATTCTTTAGATTATACTTTAAAGAACACATATCATTTTATTGACTATTAGTAGATACAATTTGATGGAAAGGATAGAATTCCAAGCTTGGATGTTACATCGATGTATGCTAATGTCCGTGTGCAAGCAGTAATAGTAATTGTGAAACGTTATCTAACAGAGTTTCCAGAGATAATAGATGTTGGTAAAACACAAAGATAAGGAATTAATGAGACTAAAGCAAATATATAAAATAAATGGCTGTGACAACAATAATAGAGAGGTTAATGAAGGAGAGGTTTTTGGGATTTAAGGGTAAAATAATAAACCAAGTACAAAAGAAAACAGAACAAGAAAAGCCCAAAATTTTGGCATTAACTGATTCAAAATTGAGCAGAAAAATTAGAATAAAAACAGCTAAATATCGTATAAAAACAGTTTTAAGACAATCACTTTCTATAGGCAATAAACTACCGAAACAAAAATAAAGTAATGAAACCCTCAACACCTTGCAAAGATTGTAATCTCAGATATAAAGGCGAAACCATGCGCCCGATTAAGGTACTTTGAGGACAACATAAAACAGCATGCAAATACGAACACATTCAAAGATAAGATCTAGCTAGGCATTCAAGTGAAACAGGTCACGAAATAGATTAGTATATATGCAAAAGCGTAGTGTAATGCAACCGCAATAGAGCAACTAGGCTAATTAGAAATTCGATTGAAATAAAATCTGGTAATGACGTAGAGAAATCATTAGCAACAATATTTAATGAAGCCTTTTCTAGGGACAGAAAACAGGAGGCGGATGAAATGGATTTAATTATAAACCTAGGAGATCCAATTTATGGGAATACTTATTGAGAATTACCTAGAACGATTTACGAGGTTGACATTTATTACTCCCAGACGCTTATATTTATATATATGGTTTTAAATAATTATATGTTTATATGTATTTTTTATATGTTTATATAAGGTGTGAATAATGAAATAAATAAATAGTAAAGTTGTCGTATAGAATATATCCATTGTAATCCGTAGGCACTTGACTTTATAAGGGAACGTAAAAATATTGCGCATATATATTTGTGTATCCTTATATATTCTATATATATTAATATACATATATGGTATATATAGGCATATAAATGGATAAATATTTGTAGAAATTTATATAAAGGTGTTGGTACATATATACATATGTTTTATATATCCGTATATATATTTCTATATATAACATATATGTAATTTGTATATATATATATATGTATATATATATATATATATATATATATATATATATATATATATATATATATATGGAGAAATTATTATATATTTACATAATGATTGGAGTATATAAATATAATAATAAAAAATAATTAGATTTAATAAAAAAATAATACATTAATTTATTTATATATACATATATATGAAATAATGTTAAAGTATGAATTCGTTCTTAGCCTGTTTTTATTATGTGACATTTCACTCACAATGTCGTTTATATTATATATATCTATATATATATATATATATATATATATATATATATATTACTCTGCCATAATTTGCTCTACTAATTCTCCTCATTTTGTTTTAGCAAACGATCGGAAACTCGAAAATTCTGCTAGATAATATGACGGTGTATAACTGATATTGGTTCTTCCTCGCATTCCAACAGTCGTAATTTCATTCTGGTGAAGTAAGCGAATCCTGCACGCGACACTGATATTTTGACGCTCCACAAGCTTCATTCTAATCAATTTTATCCCAGTCAGTACTATCCTACAGGATCTCGAAAATTGCGAAAGGGGAATCCCATGGTCGATGTCTGTAGCTTTTCCTTCCCCGCTTTCTAACTCAGTCTCAAATTCGTTCATCCTACGACAGCAAATCCTGCATTGATACTCAGACTCTTCACGAGCCTTAATCCAGTCGATGGGGAAAAAGGTTCTCTTTCACAACAATTTTTATTCTTAATGTTAAATGCTTAGATAGTCATAATTTCATTCAAATTAACAGATCCTAATTTTGATTTTTACCTTAACATTTCAATTTTTGGGCAAGTTGGCCTTTGTTGCCAAAAATTATTATATATATATACATATATATATATATATATATATATATATATATCTTTACAAGTTTCACCATTTTTATCATATATATATATATATATATATATATATATATATAGCTGTTAGTGAGTGTTTTCATGTTCTTCATGCATATGCATATATAGAGTTTAGTTAGTAAGAGCAAATCTTTGTTTAAAACCATTTATGAGTTAGAAAATTAAATATAAGGAGATCTGTTTCTGAACGAGGTTACCACATTTGCTAAACTCTGTTATTGTAAGCATTTCGATAGTGTTTGTGATTAAAGGCATGATGATGGAACGGGAAATAACGCTCCGAAACGTCGGAAGTCAACGAAGATTAGATCTCCCTCATTTCCAATGGCTAGTATGAACTACGTTTAAGCCTTTGGAGGTAAGGGGCGAATCAGCAACCAGCCACTACGAAGACGAATTCGATGCGTACTTGGGACTGGGAATCGATCGGATCTTTGCTAAACTGATAATGTAAAGCGACTACACATGAATGAAATTCGTGGAGAATCAACATGATAAATGTTGGTTTATGTAATAATATCATATGTACATTATAACCGCCTTGAGGTAGCATAATGTAACTTAATATTGTTTAAAAGATATTTTTTGTGCAAAAAGGATTTTATTAATTTCCTGGTCTTTATATTTCGGAACATGGATTTTAATAAATGAACATAGGTTGCGGAGGCGGTGGTAACAATTACTTTAATCAAGGTTGCGATCTCGATGAAAATACCTGACTCATTATATACCTACATTTCTCAGTATAAACTAAGCACTGTATAGTGTAGAAAAGGCAATTCATCCAGCACAGTACGTGATGAGTTTCCAATAAGACCGAAACCGGTCTACAGGATGACTTGCCTTTTCTACACTGTACAATGCTTAGTTTATATGGAAAAATGTATATGCATAATGTGTCAGGTGTTTGTAACTCAATCGCAACCTTGATTAAAGTAAGGATTTAACCTTTATTGCATTCACGTTTATTATGCGTTTGTGAACTATTCTGTGCTAACTTTTCATATTGTAATTGAACCGAAACAGTGTTAACGGATTTTTGAAACAAATTTATTTATTAATTTTAAGAATTTAAAATGAGAGAGAGAGAGGAAGAAAATCCAAAGATCGTTGTATTACCTTACTTCAAATCAAGTAAAATAATAAAGCCAATAGCATTGAAATTCAACATGCGAACGATTTCAAAACTGTATTTTACCATAAGTGTGAACTTCTAAACGAGAGAAAAAAATTACAACTTCATGAAATATTTATAATCTGATATATGCATGTGATATCAGTGATCAATTATGATAATAATATGGGTACATATTCTCTTCAGTAAACATGAACATGATTATAGGTTCGACTCGCATGTCTCGTAGTTGAAACTCGACATACAAGTAACTGAGCTGATTGTCGATGCATATCGATATGCAATAATAACAGAACAACGGGATGAATTAATAAATCTAATCAAAATTAAATAAAAAGATGATATTATGATGGGGAACGTGTTAAAAAATATCGCTACGCTTCATTTGCAACGTAGCACCAATTACTAGAAGAAAATGACTACCTCACGAACGGGAAACTATTTCAAGCAAAAACGATAGTCGCGAATAAGGAACAGCTTACATGTGAATTTATGCATTCACTAATTGTTCATTCTTTTCATTATTACTTCTATCATTATTTTTACAATTTTATCCTTAATTTTTTTCCCTCATTGTAACTATTAATTTCGTTCCTTTATTTGATATGGTACTTAATAACAGTGCTCTTGAGTCAATTGTCGTCTTCCTTAACAATGTTGTTATGATCTTTTTTAGTAATGAATTTCGTGTCTGATGTACAGTCATTTCAATTTAATAAACTCATTAATTTAATTATTTGCACACTAACATTTTAATTAATTTTCCTTGAAATTTCTTATTATTGATGCATCAAATCTGTACTTCTTTGCCCCCTGCAAATCATTGACATACCTACAGTTAGCTTTGCAAGGAAGACATTAATAAACTTATACAGTGTGATATAATCGATAACGAAAGTGTGTAGTCTGAGTGCATGTAACTTAATCTCTAAATAAAATCTATTGCATAAACAGAGATACTGAATTTCATTTCACTTAGATGGATGTACATGTGTCGTAGGTACTTAAATCAACGGTGCAGTCTTGATATAAACACCTGACCCATTATGTACATACATCTGTCGGTATAAACTAAGTATTGTATAGCGTAGAAAAAACAATTCATCCAGTAGACCGGTTTCGTTCTTATAGGGAACTCATCACGTACTGTCCAGTGTTCGCCGTGGACACGCCTCGAACCTGGATAAATCTGCTTCAGAATCTGATGCTCTAATCACTGTGCCACCTTGCATCACACTACACAAAATTTTCATTTATATACTAACTAATGTAACTCGGTTAGCCTTTCCTTTAGATAGAGCCTATACGGCATCACATTAGACCCGAAGTTCCACCTAACCATCACAAATTATTCAATGTAGAACTGACAACAAGCTGCATGCTGAAGTGGTATTTAATTGAACATTTACATAATTAAACGAACATTGGTTGTGCCGTCGGTGATAAAAATTACCTTAATTAAGTTTCCGATCTTGATGCGATCTTGCCAGTATAAACTAAGCATTGTATAGTGTAGAAAAGGAAACTCATCCAATTTAAACAATAATTGATTGCGCGGATGGTGGTAACAACAAGCTCGCAAACTTGATTTAATTATTATTATATAAATGTGTCGTAGTTATTTGTAGTTAAATAACATTTGCCTTCGAAATTATGATGAAATTAAATCTTCATAAGCAGTAATGAGAGCGTTTCGACGAAATTTCTCTGCACTTTTTCTTGTTTATCTTTACAGGCTGTCAAGCAAACATCAGTTTTCTGTTAGGCATAAAAGTAGTTTCTGCTTCTTTATTTCAGCGAGAAAATGTTTTGGTCGATTCGTCAATTTAAAATTCCTTTCGTTGGATATGGCTTCACTGATTTGTTTATTCATACTTAATGACTTCACAAGTAAATATTTCAGGATACATATTTGCCAATGAATCATTTTTCAGCAACGTCAGCTTTTGGCATAGAAATGTTAACTTTAGTCTGCAGGATAAATTGAGGTGAGGTCAGACAAACACAGCCTCAATCCCATACGAGGAACGGGCGACTTTGTATTCATTTATAGCCTACACCTTACTAAGAATTTCATGGTTATGTGGCAGTTACTAATTGGAATATCATGCTCGTGTATCTCTGTGTGGTATTCGTATTAAAATTAGTAGTTTTAGCAGATGTAGTAGTAGTATTATTAATAGTGGTAATAGTATTAGCAATAATAATAACAATATTAGTAGTAGGATTAGTACTGCTTTACTTGTCGTGAAGAATTTGAAACTTTCTTATTGGTATATGAAAATAAATTTAGTTACTATCGCTATATTTACTGAGGAAATACACCGTTTATCTTACAGGGATACTTGCAAACAGGTTTTCAACTTACATAGAAATCACCTTCTTTTTCTCGATACTATGTAAATATGATTTGTTCACTAAATCAAAAGAATCGCGAACAATTTCGCTTGTAATTTAGTTCATAATTGGCATTAGGATTAGTTATATTTTGCCTGGCGATTTGTGCTGTTGATTGTTGGCCATTGTCATACTTTGTTTTAGTGATGGAAAATTGCACGTTCTAACCAAATTTTATACATTCTAAAGGCCTTACATCTTGGTTGTGCGTATGCAGATTAGTTTTTCTTGTTTAAGACGACGTACAATTTATACTTTTACATTAGTATTTTAATCAGCCGTTATTTGGTGAATTGCTTTGCATGCATTTCTAACGGCAAGTCGTGGTCAATTCTCAGCAGTATCTGACCTGTTGTTGTGAAATTGGTACCGCTTAAATTTTAATTACATATAATGAATTTTGTTCACTTGATTAACGTCATACCTTTTCTTTATAGAGCCGATACGTGAACCTTAAACTGGTTTCATTACTATGGCAATTTCACTTTTTTTCAAAACAATTATCATTACATGTGCTTTCATATTTGTAAGTTTGTTATAATTAATATGCTCGTAGGTGACACCTAGTTCAGATTTTAGCAGACAGTGAAAATCGTCTTCTTCTTGCACTCCCGAAGCAAAATCTTCATATGAACCGTATAGCGCAGATTAATTCTTATCTTAATCATCTTGGTATTATTATTTGGCAATATCTAAAATTTAGATCCAAGCGTTTATTCTTCTATTTGCTATATATATATATATATATATATATATATATATATATATATATATATATATATAAATCGTATAGTTGTAAATGAACGCTTTCTGGTTCTATGATAAGTCGATGGCAGCTTTTTGTAGACAAATACATTTTTTATGCAAGGTTTAGCTACTCTGCCCAAAAATTTCAAAACCTTGGAATCATCTAAACCCTATAACGGCACAATTTTGTGTGGATGAAAATTCTTAGTACAATATTCTGATGCTGTATTATGCTTGTAAACACTGTCAAGTGGTATGTTCTGAATTTCACTTACATAATTTATAAAGCGTCTAAAAGTTTCATGTTGTTTGTGTAGTAATCTATTGCGGGACAATTGAAAGCACTCATAGGTCGGTAAAATCTTGATTTCTTTACATATCCAGATGCGCAGCTCGTCTTTTACCTTAATTGATAAGTTATCATCACTGGTCCCGTCACTCTGAATCCCTCTACTATAATTTTTTTCAAATGTAGTTTAATCATCCTTTTTACAAAGTATTTCAAATTTTCAGGACTTCATTACCTGTCCCATCCTCAGAGTTGACACTATAATCACAAAACGAACTACTTATGGAAAAAAAATTTCTGTGAGTATGGTATTAACCCTGAAAATGGGACTGAAAATGAAGTCAGGACAATTTGGAAAAAAATTCGGAAAAACTTCATTCAACAACTGCGGAAACAACATTAAAGTTAGCAGCACTGCGCAAGGAACAACATCATTTTAGCATTACGTTCACAAATATATTTACATTTATGAAGCAAAACGAACACGTTAATGAAATTTTTAATGCAAATTAACTGTCATCTCTAGAAGAGAAATAAAACGCCTCCGATTACAGACTTCACCACATCTGAGCTTAAATGTCTGATACAAAGTATAAACAAGCAATGTCAAAAATAATAAGGTTATATATGTCGTCCATGGACACTTCATTATGGAATCTATTAGTAGATCTCTAAGAGTAATTATTAATGTAGATGTATAAATAAAAGGCATGCTTAAATAATTTAGTTATGTTGAACATCATATTCAGTTTTGTTTGCTGGAGCGAAAACCATCAGTCTAAAGCAATGTACTTCCTATATTTACGAATTTTGCGAAGGGAAGATGGTGATTCTACAAAGAATATTCCGAATGAAGCCATGAACAGATATGTAAATCCATTATCAAAGTGCAATCCCAACATTTGAACAAAAATTCGATATTCTCTTTCCACTTCAAATTGGTCAGACGAAATTTCATTACCAAGAATTGGTGGTTAATGAAACATCTACAACCAACTATGAAAAAAACGAATAATCTCAAATATTTTTCGACAAAAAAAGCATTATCTACTTCGATACCCTCATTCAAGTTAACGTTGAGATTGGCACAATGTATGTAGGACTGGCCGATAACTAAAGAAGCGAAATCGAGCGCAGTTTCAAGTAAACAGAGTTGGTAAAAAGAAGGACGTTTCCACATTAACCAAAACTATTGTTTACAAAAATTCAAATAAAAATGATCCGGGTTTCCAGGTCTTAAAAAAAAACAATAAATGAGATGGAAGTGCGTAATGCGGAAGCGTTAATTGTAATATACTTCATCCGAAATCAGACAAACAGAATAATTTTTTCTTAAATAGAATATAAACTGGGTGAATGCATGAGTGCATTTGTTGACTTTGGGTGTGATTTCAATTGTTGGTGTGCTAATGTACAATGACTACATGTAATGAAACATATTCCCATTTTCTTATCTTTATTTAATGTATAAAGTGTCAGACATTGCATTCGAACAAAGTTTATGCTAAAGTAAAGGTTTTCTAACCAGTTTTGTACATAACACATAAGTTATTACGCTATAATTAAATACAAAAAGACTCCCCATTTATATTACTTTCACACAAAAATGACTGCACGAAATATTTTACATTATCATTTGAGATAGGCAGAATGTGAGAATTATTCATCAGACACGACGTACATATGAAAACAGTTGGATAGACCAAACGCACTCTGTACGAAATGTGCAGTCGTATTGATGCCTGTATGTCATGTTGATTGACAGCTCACCAGTAGGATTTATTTCTACATCTCAATGGCACAGTATATTCGGTTAAATAAAGCATGATTTACATGAAGAAATCATAAGTGACGGGATTTGCATCACGGTCGTGCTTTCAACATTGATCACTACGCCAACTGATCTGACGCTATTATCGGTAATTTAAATGTGTTTGTCCGTATGGCATTAAGTTATCTCGTAGCCTGTGCGCTGCTATGTTGTGTAAGCATTTGAACGGCGATGAAGGTAGATTTAACTTTCCGGGAATGTTGAGACGCCTAGCGTAAATAAAGATGTTTTTGTTTTATTTCTTGGTCAATGCGTAGTATTTACATCTCCTATAGATGAAGAAAATCAAATCCGAAATAAGTGGCTGAAGAAAGTTAGTTGAACACGTGCTTCTTATAATTTTATCGATTGTTTCATTGACTTACATTATTCATTCGTGTTTCAAAACATTCAGTTAAACAATATATTTACTTAACGTTGTTTACATTTTATTAACTTTTTTCTACAGTCTATATTTATTAATTCATACATTTTATTTAAAATTAATTTTTTTCTATCACATACCTGTTTTAGTAAAATATAGCAACTACCGTGCACAAACGATTCAGAAATTTTCACCCGTCTAGGTCGTTTAAAAAGAACAAAATTTTATCATGTCTTCCTGCTAATTAATTGATAAATAGAAGCATTGCTCGACTGAAAAGTGACACTTCAGTTCAAACGTAACATATAACGTGACCACCAGTAGTAATGAACACCGTGAATTGCTTGGTCTTCTAGAAGTAAAGGACTATATAATGTTTGCAAAACTCTTTGGCCTTAACGAATATAGAGCAAATTTAATGCGTGGTAATTTGTACACAAAGTGTTTTCAGCAGGATTTGAACCGCGGAGTAAATTTTCGGTGTGTAAGCAACAACAGCATGAAATCATTCTGA
Source organism: Eudiplozoon nipponicum (assembly GCA_029291075.1). NCBI lineage: Eukaryota > Metazoa > Platyhelminthes > Monogenea > Mazocraeidea > Diplozoidae > Eudiplozoon > Eudiplozoon nipponicum. The sequence continues at coordinate 18,513 of JAQBSW010007748.1, read as the reverse complement.
TGCTTGGAGCATTACGACCCGGCAATGAAAGCTAAGGTGAAATAAAGCGAATAAAACGTCGTACAAAAATCGTAAAATATTTTATGCTGTTTCAAAGTGATGTGCGTTAAAACTTCCCCAGCCTTGGTTAAACATTTATTGTAAAATATGAAAATAAACGTGCAATAATTAACTGAATTAATAATCATTATTTACGAAAACTTTAATTTTACAATTTTTCCGACCAAGTGCCATCTATTTGATCTGTCATATTTCATGAGATATAATTAATGCTCATTATGATTGGCCAATAATTTTTGGTCGATAGATTCGTTAAAGACGAAAGAGCCAATGAAAGCGCACTACTTATATTATCAAAGCTATAAGGAAACGTAAAATAAAGCGCACCTTAAAATTACGTCAATTGGAAATGAATTGCTTCCAAGGATTCATAATTTAGCAAACTTGCTCTAAATATTTAACTAACCATATTAAAAATGAGATAGATACCTACCTACCTGGTTTGCTAACTAAACGGATTTGATATGGGTTATATTTTTATGGATTCATTTGATTATTCTAAAATTCATTAAATAAACTGTCTGAAGTGAAAATGTGAAATGGCCACTAATGTGAGTATTTACGAGGACAGCACAATTCGGAGGAACGACATCGTTCTATCTGAATTGTCTACTTTCAGTATTGTAATTGTGGCTTGTTTGTGCTCTCTTGTTTGTCTGGCCACAGTGTTCGGCAACGGACTAGTGCTTTATGCGATTTATATTGAAAAGCGATTGCAGACGGTGAGTTTTTAAAATAAAATGTGGAGTTACAAATGTTCAAAATCTTCACTTGTATTGTTGCTGAAATTATTATTTGTATCTGTTTGTCTGCAGATAATTTTGCTTAGGAAGATTGGAAAATGCTAAGGTCTACTAAAGGTTTAAATTATATTTTACGTTATCTAATGTGGCAAAATTACCTGGTCCTTGTTTATTTTAACAAATTTTACATTATCCAGGTCAACATTCGATTAATCCTATTTATCTCAATACTCGCTACACAGTATCATTTTCAGTCTGAAATTCATCACAAATACAATGAATAATTTATAAAGCGAGTGGTAAATTTATTCGAAAGAGTGAATATTTTGGCTTTTACAATAAAGTTAGTCTAAAGCCATAGTTTTATTAAAGTGTTTAAGCAACTTATTCCAAAAATGGAATGCTTTAAGTAAGAAAAATATGTTCGTAAACTGATCTTAAATTCATACACTCAGAAATAAATGTGTATATATGCTAAAACGTCCATTGTGAGCTGCAAGAAATTTATGTATAAACCGCATTTGAAAAGAAAAAAACATTTAATTTCTACGAAAAAATTGCTGTGTTCCATAAAGTGTACAAGACTGCATTTTCATTTTTCGTGATCTCATTTGAATTATATGTCGAAATAATTTTTTAAACACATGTTTGTAGTTTGTATGTCATTATCTATCTTAGCAGATATAAAAAAACGTCTAATCAGCTTACCTTGGTTGGTTATCAACTACCCATTTGTGTTTGCTTGTAAGTGGCCTGTGTGCATGTAATTGTTTCCGTGGAAGCTGTTCTGAATTGGAATTCGTTGAGCCCGTGTAATGAGCTAAGTTATGTTGGATGTGCCGGTTCGAGTGATTCTGTCTAGAACTAGTTTCTGTGGTGAGTTGGGATTCCATATCGTGTCAAACTTGGTTCTTCCAGTGTCTTCGTAATGGCTTCTATACAATCATATACATTTATAAATTAAGTGCAAGTGGAGGGAAGTACACGATTAATCGTTCTCGTCTAATCGCGTAATGTTGTGACAAGATTAAATTTACATAAACATTTAAAAAAATTGGCGATGCACATAGCTATTCTTTTTAAATATTCTAGCTATAAGATTATCAGTATAAGACAACTGCAAAGTGTAAGTATTACTGTTGCTATGTGTTAGCAGTTGCTATCGATGTGGAATTTTAATTTATTAAGAAAAAATCTTGTTAAACGAAAATTGGTTGCGCGGGTGGTGATAACAGTTATTATAATCAAGGTTGCGATCTTGATATAAGCACCTGACCCATTAATTACTTACATATGTCAGTATAAACTGAGAATTGTATAGTGTAGAAAAGGCAATTCATCCAGTAGACCGGTTTCGTCCTTATTGGGAACTCATCATGTACTGGCCAGAATTTGCCGCGGACAGGACTCGAACCTGGGCACGTCTGCTTCGGAATCTGGTGCTCTAACCACTGAGCTATCCTGCCGCACACTACACTGCACACAATTTTCAGTTATATACTAACTAATGTAACTTGGTTAGTCTATTTTTCCTTTAGGTGGAGCTCATATGGCATCCATTTGGACCCAAAGTTCCAACTAACCATCCCCAATCTGTCGTTACTGAACAGACACCACACTACATGGGGAAGTGGTGTTGAAATGAACATTTATATAATTAAACGAACATTGGTCGCGCGGGTGCTGATAACAGTTATTATAATCAAGGTTGCGATCTTGATATAAACACTTGACCCATTAATTACTTACATATGTCAGTATAAACTGAGAATTGTATAGTGTGTATAGTTTAGTTTGTACTGACACATGTAAGTAATTAATGGGTCAAGTGCTTATATAAAGATCGAAACCTTGATCATGATAATAATTGTTATCGCCGCCCGCACATTCAATGCTCGTTTAATTGTATTAATTTTAATTTCAATACTACCGGATGAATTGCCTTTTCTAAACTATACAATTTTTAGTATATATTGACATATGTAAGTAATTAATGGGTCAGGTGCTTATATCAAGATCGCAACCTTGATTATAATAATTAATCGGGCTGTCAATTTTTCCTCAGTACGTTTTTGGATGATAACTCATGTTGGTTAGGTTGTTTCTGTAGATTCATTTATAATCCACAATCGCTATTTCATTCAACATTGGCTTAATCACCTAGCAGTTAAGGTACTCACTTTTGTTGAAAATAGCCTGTTTGACCGATCTAAACTATCATATTAAACCATAATGACTATAAACACAACTTTATTTCTAATCAAAATATTTATGGAAGTTTACTCAAATAAAGCGCGTCCCTTTAATAAAACAATTTGTATACTAAATTTTTATTTATTATTTGCTTCTGAAACTCGGCTGTTGTTTGCAGCAATCTCCCATTCTGTTTCACTTTAATTCACGCCCTTCTGCGCTGAATTTCCCTTGTAATAACATTAGCCATAAATAGAGTCAATGAAGTGTTCTTGGCCTCACAGGTGGAAAGTGCAACACCTTAGGTGCCCAACCTGTTTTGTCAGTCTATGTTATGAGCAGCTCTTCCAAACAGACCTGGCTAAATAAACTTAAATTGTCCAGTTTTTTTCTTTAACGTAACGACGTAGGGGCGCGAGGCTAAAGCAATATTAGCACATGTATTGCTTCATCTTGTAGCTAAACATTATGAAAATCAGGCACCGTACCGAGATCTGATTATATTATTTAAAATAAGTAGTAAACAATTTCTGAAGAGGTGTGAGTAAATAAACGTTTGCTGGTAGACGTATGTTGAAATAAAAATCAGTCTGAAACACATTGTCCAGATAGCGTCGGTAGTAGCCCAACATACAAAGAACACACGAAACCAGCATTTGTTTATATTTTTGCTTGTCTTAATGAGCATTACTTAATGAGTTTAGAATCTCACTGCCACACCGGGTAAACTATCAGTAATCAAAAAATAGTGCGAGTTTATACAGATTACTTTAGAGTAATCTGTGTATTTAATATCACATGTAAGGCAGTTCCCGAATGAGATTTGTTTAAAATGTAAAATTTGTATAATATTTTTAAACAAATTACTATATAGTGTGTGATTTAATATTACTTCAATTTCGAGATTACCTTCAGAACAAGACCATTGAAAGTTAGCTGAGCGCACAAACTTGGATGTAAGTGCAATGCCCATACACCGTCCCTTGTTGGTGATACATATTGTAAAACGTAAAAGAAATATAATTTGATTTAGTTTTTCGTGAAAGTAATTAAATTTCCAATAGGCATTGGTCAGTATCATTAAAACGTTTAGGAAGAATTTGATTTAAATGTCACAATATAAAAAGAGAAAAGTCTGGATTATATCAATTTTTAAAAGTTCACTTTAGCAGTGAAGTTTTAATGACACCTCGGGCAAAATTTTAAACAAGTCTCTTAATGTTGATTAAATTTTCATTTAATTAGAAGGTCATAAATCTCAAATATTCTTGAAAGAACAAAAAATCTTCATATTTGTCACTTTAAATGGAGAAATATCCGAGGAATTTTGCATTAATAACACAAGACTCGGACTTAAGAGATGGCGATTATGATTAATAACAAAATTAACAGTGTCCTCTAGTTATTAATTTGTAATCGCACAGTCAGATAAAATATTATTGATTTCATGCCGCGAAAAATTAATATTATTAATAAGTTTAGAACTCTATTACGTTTTTACGATAGTATGAATTGAAATCAGTTTCAAATTCGATATCAACTATGGAGAGAAAATGAATTAACTTAAGCAATATAAATGTAGAACCAAAACCCGTAATTTTACAAGAACAAGACATTATAAACCGCATCAGATAAGTAACGTGAAGCTTAAATTTTGTTTCAAATTAATTGAAAATCAATTTGATCATAATTAAGCGCTTTTACAAACCTATCGGATGTCGTAGCTATAATTCATAATTTGTAGTTTGAATTGAGAAATAAATCATGTACGAATGTATAAATTCAAAATATAACAAGTATGTAAAACACAATTAAAATGATCATTTTTCTTTTCGCCAGAACGCAATTCAACTGGAATATCTGGTACTTTCATATAGTCAATTATTTGGAAAGCAAGGCAGACAAAGTTGGATTAAAAAATTCATTAAACACCAACCAAAAGGAAGCGCGAAATGCACAAACGCACGAACAAACATCTAACACGCACAAGCAATTCACCAGGTAATATTCAAATCATATGCGAAAGTCTTACGTTTAAATATTTGAGGATTAGTGACTTTGCATACAAAAGCCTCCGCTGTGCATAATTCAGAACTGTCTGCAAAATTGGCCCAAATCCTCAATAGCTTCTCCACTAAGTTCAATATTTCCAATTTTATAGCAAGAAATTCTAGTTGGCAATACTTTTTTGTCTTCTAAACTTCCGTTTAGATATAGCATACGAATGTTTAGAACGTTAACTTCATAATAATAGTAATAGTTCATTCGGTTAAATGTTTTCATTCAAATTTTAAGAAAAGGGCCATTATTGCCTCACACAATGAATATTCACATATAATTAACAGATTTTCTATGAAAATAACATAAACGATACCAAAATCTTCAATCCCAAAGGTGAAAATTTATTCGAATTTAGCAGAATGTATCAATGGGAAATAGAATTTTGGGCAAATAAAGTGGGATTTAAGACGGACATTTGTTAATAATCGAATGGCTATATTAAAATAGAGCAGTTGTTAGGTACCACATATTTTATCTCCATTTACTAACAAAGACATCATCCAAAATCATCTCAAACAGTTTAACACACTTGATTAGAATCAATTTTATCCTATTCTGTAAAATCGACATTTACTCTAAATTGAATAAGACTCACACTGACGTTAGAAAGAAATAACAAAAAATATATATAGTATTGATATGCATATATATATATATATATATATATTGCTCTTTTTGCTTCATTAACACGTATTTCATAATTCTGGCCTCATTCTGATTAAATCAAATTAGTAGATGAAGTAGACAAAGAAAGTTCATTAACTACTATTTGAACATATGCAATTATTTTAGACAAAAATTTACATATTTGTAGAATTGACCACGAATGTTTTAAATTGTCGTATTTCATACATGACAATTAGATCTTGTTTGTGGAGGAGAACTAATATATATGCAGTTGTGTAATTGGTGTTGCACACTTTGTAACAGATTAGTGAAAATATGACCACAAGGATAAACAAAAGACAGCATGAACGGAACGTGCACATTCGTTTTGTGTTTGCTGGCGTCTCATCAGTTTTAGCCAGTATTACGCCCTTTAATCACTATATAATTGGGTAAAAAATGTGAAAATATTGGACGGTACAATCTCGTACACGGTACCGTCCTATTTTCACACATTCCTCACCCAAATATATAGTGGATAAAGTGCGTAATATAGGCTCCTACTGATGAGTCGCCAGTATGTACGAAACGAATGTGTACGAGATTATACGTTACGTGCATGCTCTCTTTGGTTTATCCTTCTGGTAACAACTTAACTAATTTCTTCCTAGGTGCGCAAAACCCAATACACAATTTCATATATATAAGTTCTCTGCCACAAACAGTATCTAAATGTTATATATTTAATTGAATGATGTCATGATTATCGCGATCAGGGCCAGTGTGTATAGATTTACTGGAGTAGCAGGTGTTCAGGAATAGTTGTAATTCTCAATTTCGGTGAACTATAGCATAAATTGATATCCATCAGGTTGGTACCATGTACCGACTCGGAAACCATAGTGTTAGTACCATCTACTATTTCGGTACTCTAATGTTGGTATCGGTTACTAACACAATAGCCATAGTGTTAGTATTCTTTACAAACTCGGTATATATTTTATATAGTGTGAGTTAGCTTTCAAGTTGCATTGTCGAGACTATACTATGTTAGCTACTCTACTTCAGGTTTACACATTCTTCTAAGAGATTTTATCGACCTATTATTCCCAAATTCCTCACCGAAATATATATTTAAACTTAATTGTTACTAGGTGCGCGACACATAATACACAATTTCCGTATTTCATATTGAAGAATAAAATAATGTAGAAGAATTTCAAAAGTGTAAAGGCGGGAAATAGACAAATAAATTGCTGATAGAGCCTGATAACTTCATCATAAAGCAAACGCAATTAATGCTTCGGATTATGACTTTGGTTTTTTTTATGTAGCACCACAGTATTATTCTAAACTAGAGCAGCCATTGGTGTAACTCGCGATCATACGGTTAATGCCAATATACGTCGTTAATGACAGCTCCAAACACGCATACTGCGTGTGATCATCGGTTTGGAATCGATTATATTTGCTAGGATTTTAATTCATGGTTACGCACATTCACTTTAATTTAAAACAAATGTCGATCAAAATTTCCACAATATTCAAATAAATAGCTAAGTATTGCTTTTTTGCCCATTTTTTCCTGCTATAAAAGGAGTCTGCCTACAAATGGAAATTCAATCCATTTGCAAGAGAGTGATTTCATTCTTGTTGAGCAATGCCACAATAATTGCCGTGATAGCGGCGGGCATAAATCAAGCTTACCACAGCCACACTGCTCATTAACGACACTACGTGTCCGCACACTATGTAGGATTTTAAGCTTCATGCCAAATATGCGTTAAGGGGTTTTGTTTTGTGTGAACACCATTCAGTTTTACTTTCAAAATATATGTCGAACAAGTTATCTGAAACGTCTCGTTGCGTGATTATATGGTAGTAGACACTATTGCTCAAGCAGTAACTGAAACCACAATCGTTTGGTTTGTGTGTCTAAACCTTATTTTTAACATCATGAGCACAGGCAGAGCCTGTCCGTCCAAAGGGAAAAGGTTTTTATTCATTTCTATATTTCTTATCAATAAAAAGTAATTTAGTTGGCGAGATCTGTGACAAAAGTTGCAAATTTGCCTTTGATGTCAGGTTGTTTCAGACGTCCATTATTTAGTTCCCAGGTACAAAGAAAGGTAATTTATTATTTATTGGAGGCAACAATTGATTAACATATGTATCAAGCTTTTAGGAAGTCAGTTCAGTCTTACTTATTTATTTTTATTATTTCTGCAACGGAGTGCATTCTCCTTTAATACAATTTGCAGCTAGCTTGATTTCATTTGTTGCGAAACGATAATTAATATGCAATGTTAGCTAACCTGTGAATAATCTGGCTACCATTTTAAATATCTTGTTTGTTTCCTTGAAATATTTTTATTTAGTGTTCTATTCAACTTGAATTCAAGGCAAAACGAATAATTTTTGCATGTAGCTTGCCAGGTTGGCAAACTAAGACAGACCGCGATTAGTTCCAGCTGTTGGCAAGTAAGCATCAAGCAGTATTGCAATCACATTCGTTGGCTAGAAGAAACCAAGAATAAAGTCTGGGTTATGCTGTTTTCAAGAGATTCTTTTTTATCAGAAGATATGGATTTAAGAAAATTTGATTATGACTTATTAGAAAAAATTAATATGTGCTTTAATTAGAAGTGTGTTATCTGGAATGCAAATAAATCATTTATGAATTCATGTCGCGATTTATGATATTACAAATTAACAATAATTGATTGCGCGGTTGGTTGTAACAATTCTTTAAATCATGTTTGCGAGTTTCAAGTAAACACCAATCCCATTTTCTTTAACCAGTCGTCGGAAAACATAGCAAAACTGCATGCGACTGGTGGTAGTTTTGTTATGTTGTTCGACAACTGGTTAAATACAATAGGATTGGTGTTTGTTTGAAGCTAACAAACTTCATTTAATGAAGTATCTACAAAGATTTAAATTTAAGTTGTTTTAAACTTTGTACGTAAACATCTGTGCTGAATATTTTGTTTACTTATAACAGCAGTTTTGACGGATGCTTGAATATTTAAAAGAACACGACTGCTCGAACACCGTTTTAGAGCACAGAATTTTGCTCCAAATTCCAATATTTCATTTTTATATCTTACCAGAATTACCCATGAATTCTTTAAATTAACGCCACTTTTATTGTTTGGGAAGTTTGGTTTTTCGGGGTATTTATCGAAATCCATTTAGAACCTGTTTGTTTCTCTGTCCGTGTAACGTTCATTAGCATTTCTAGCTTTTCTGTGAACACGTATAGGTCTTTCTAATCTGAGTTCCTACAGTTTTTGTTTTAACGGTTACGTTTCTCTCCAAACGCCATCAACCTTTTAATTATTTTAATCAACCGATTTTAATATAAGATGTTTTATATGATGGCTGACCGGATATTGATTGTTTCTGTGGCACTACTCAAGGAAACCTTTGAGCATATCATCGAATTTTAAACAGGGTTCAATTAAAGCGAATCTTTCTGACAGTTATACCCGTCTTCAATTCACAGAATCATATTTGTTTAATTCCTACAACAAATCACACTTTAATAATTAAAAAAAGTGTTCATTGTGTTTCTCAGTATAAAATCGTTAATTATTCAAAATTCCATTTACCTGTGCAAAAAGTAAAAGACATTATATCAGATACAATAACCGTATCTATCTCATGTCCTACTCAAGTGTTTATAAATGTGCATCTATATATAAAAGTTGAAATGGAAAACAAAATAGAAAAATGTAAACATGGAGAGAACAACATTGATTATTGAACAAGAAGATGCCTATATATATATATATATATATATATATATATATATATATATATATATATATATATAGTCTCGGCCGTGAGAAATTTGGTAACTTGGTGAGTGCCCTATACGAAAGAAACTGCTCTAGTCTATACTGAAGATATATAATGAAATCTTACCATTATACTTTAATTTTCTTTCACCCACACTCTCGGTGTAAAAATATAAATATTTATATGGAAATAAAGATTACATATTTTATGAATGTAATCTGTTCCTTATTATTGGAAGTGTGTTGCTCCAGATTAAAAGATAACAATAGACAGTATAGTGTAGTAAGTAGAAATTATAACCAACATACTTTTTATGTAATGTAACATATGCGAATAGTCAAGTTCAAAGTCAAAATATCAAAATCATCTGGAAACATCACACAAACAATTGAGAGGAAATTCAGCTAAGTAGACAGACTATGTCTCTTCAAATGTCAAGTATGGCAGAAGAATAAAAGAGAAATTTCTTGTACATATTTAACAGAAGGACACATGGGAGCCATTAAAATAAGAAGTTTCAATTATGGGTAGACTTTCTTTAAGAATCATTCAATAATCTACGACGTGCAGATTGCTTTTAAATTTATAATTCGTCAATAAAAAGGTAGAAACAATAATGGCAGCTACTTTTGGAAAACAATTAATTTTTTCACAAAAACAACAAATATACATTTTTAAAGCTAAAGTTGGAAAATGAGCATATCAATCATTGATTGTTTAATCGCTATGGCTGTTTGTTGCGATAGAAAAATGAGCATTACATTCCAATTTATAGTGAACCTTTTAAAATAAATCTTCGCCAATGTATGTCAAATCGTACGGTGAATTCACGTCTCTAATTGACCAGCACATTATTCAAATGTTGACTACATTCAAACAGATATTTTACTTAATGTGCATTCGAAATGGAGTGACAGAAAACAGCTGGCTATTTTGAAAGCACTGTAGACAAATAAATTGCAGTCTGATTTATGCAAGCTGAAAGTCCATTTTCAGGCGATGTACCGGAAATGAAAGTGTTTCACTTCAGTGATTGGACATTTTGATCGTACGAAATCTCTCTCTCTCTCTCTCTGTGTGTTTCAATTTTGTGTTTGTTCTGTTTGTAGAATATTTGTCCTGCAGAACGACAAATTGGTAAGTGTTAAAATAGGACTTTTACCATCGGAGGATTTTCCTTAATCAATGCTTTTTTGAGTTTTCTCACATTGGAAGACTTTTTATGTTCTTATAGTCAAAGCTTTCGTTTAAGCCGTCTTTAGGATTCAGCATCTAATTAAAACTGCAATTCTCAAGGAAGAGGCTTAACACAGGAGCCTCTAGGTGTCTTCTAAACTGTTACATATCCATAATTCCATTGTATTGACTTTTTAGTTAAGTCTGCTATGTTGAATATTTTTTGAAAGTGTAAAATTCTGCACGTGATAGAATGTTAATCTAGTATTTCTATAATATTTTTCCGTGGAGTATACTGGGTGGTAAACACATAGTATTTATATATTCTTTGTTGCTTAGAGCTAATATTGATCTATTTGTGTATTAGGTATTGTTTACCTAATACCAGATTAGCTCGAATAAGACCAGATGGGTAAAACAAAGTCGGCACGAACAAATGTTATAATCTCATGTACACATGCGTTTCGTCCATTCTATCGTCTAATCAGTAGAACCAGGTACTAAATCGTTTACCTACTTTATATTTGGCCAAGAGATGTGGGGCAGTTGGAGGACACCGGTTGCCATTGATGAGTCGCCAGTAGACATGAAGCACAAAAATGAATAGCTCTAGATATTAACGCGTTATCAGTGATAGAATTCCATTCGGAGCCTGGCCAAATTTCAGTTAACTGAACGCACTCTTACTTTTTTAACCATGGACACCTAAGAACCCTGATGTATGCTCGCCTGTCTACCTGAGTATATTTGAAAAAGCGTACATTAATTTATCACATCGGTTGTACTATATTTGTTGCAGCGGGATAATTGAGAAATTAGGATTTTAATTAAAGATAACGTAAGTGGTTATCATGTGCATTCTAAATTCCACATTTAAAATGTTGCATTGTTTTTGTCAGCGAGTTAAAAGAAAGTTTAAATGTCGTAGACACACTTCGATGCTTTTCGTTAGTATTGATATGCTACAGTTACGTTTCTCTTTATGTGAAGTTGAAAAAATATAGTTAGTTCTATTTTAAGTTTAGTACAGATAAATGTGACTTTGACAAATTTGTAAATAATCGTCATTCAGCCAATTAGTTTACCGTGTGATAATTGTTTACATGATTTAATTTTCCATGAAGGCAAAGTCCGAACCAAATAAAAGGCTTTAAATATGCCTCGAATACTATTTGTGGCAATTAAAAGTGGCATTTTAGACCACTTTGATGAACAGCTCTACCAAACTTAGCTATACAGACGAATTTATTCTTGTTTTCGTTTGTGATAGACAGTTGACATTCTTCAGGTGCAGAAAAGGAATTAGACAACATGTTCTAATGATGAACAAATTCTTCATGTGTAAGAACTGAAGTTTTATCGCCTTTGTTTTGATTATAAGACTTAAAAATAACTGGGGGCTAGCAGAATTATTGGGTCTGTACATTTTGGCAGTTAGAAAATTTAGACTTCCTGGCTATTTTGTACTATTGTGCCGAACAAAGATATTGATCAAACCAATTTTGCCGTTACTCAAACATTAAATATGCATATTAACAATGTGGTCATATGCCGCTGTAACTCAAAATTTCTTTTTTCAACTTTTATACAACTAGCTCAGTGTATACTGACAAATACATGCACAGAGTGAGACTGGTATTTACACCAAAATCGCAAACTTGATTTAATAATTGTTACCACCGCCTTCGCAATCAACATTCGATTTATTATGACACTTGCATTTCATAAAAGTAGACAAAAACACACCTTAGAACAAGTAGTTTTTTCTTTTTCAGTAAATAATTATTTCTATTCCCATAAACAGCAGAAATTCGCGATTTCTAAATTTTAGCTGTGCGGCTAGGGCTTAACTAAGGAAGCATTCTTAAACGTTTTACAATGAATAAGAAGAAACCGTGCTCTAGAAGTCATTTAAATTATTTACGGTCAATATTTTGTACGCTTAACCAAACTTGACATTGGAGGAATCTAAAATACTTTGGGATATAATTCTATTGATCGTTACCATTACTACTACTACTACATCATACGAAAATTTGATTCTGTTCCGATCACATTAGTATTTAAAGTATGATCCTAGCAACGCGTGTTGATAATTTTGATTTTCCACACTATTTTGCTATGGATCTCCGATGCATAATAATTATTTCCGATATGCCAGCCGCCAATTACCCTTCTAAACTTGGAGCACGATGATAAATTTCCATTCTGAATTGAGGTAGAAACGGTATGATTAATTTTCTCGGAAGGTTTCGATCTCACTTTTCTGGGTTCACCCTCAAATATTATATAATACACAGCAAAATCTCAACAAAAAGCAAAGACAAATCGAATGTTGATATAATTACTTTAATTAAATATAACCATCAGTTCCAAGAGATGAGATTTACGATTTTTTCAACACTCTGGTCTAGGCACGAGCCATTTAAATTGAAGGCGGAAAAATAAGTTAAACAATGATTAAAAAGCGAAAATTAGAGGAGCTCATACTTCCTTGACCAATGATAGAACACAATATACTGGCGTAAACTAAACATTAAAATCATTCTAACCATTGACGGAATATAGACAAACTGCCGCAAGCTGCACCTAATAAAAGGGTTATTGACTTTTCATGAAGATCATTGATGCAGAACTGGACACTGTCTAACACGGATAATACGGTTAAACATAATGTAATAAATATTACAAATAAGGTTTTCCTCACCATTATGCTCTAATACTTAATAGAGGCTGTAATATATTCGCTGTCATAATTTCTTGATAGCTTTCTATGCAGTCACATGTGTAATTTGATAAGGCAATCGTTAATTGAACGATTGCTGGTAACATAAATCGATTTAAGTCAATTCTGAATTGCAATTCTATTGTATATGCATCGCAATGTAATATTTGTTGCTCAACTTTTCGTCTGGTTCTAACGGTTGCGAATGAAGAATTATGCTTAGCCTTACGTGGAACTCAGGTTGGTTAAAATTGTCTAGCGCTTCTAATCTAAAAAAATGGTTATGATTTTCATTTCAAGTGTGCTTAGTATTTAAACAGATTTCAGACAAATTAGCATATTTAATTAATTTGTCCGTAATGCAATAATGACTATCAAATACCAATGATGGTGCGATAATTAACTTTATATGTAGAGAAATTAATGGTGTTATTTTTGGTATTTTACATAACTAGCAGATATTTTTGTGTGAGTGCTTAAATGTATTAACTTCAACTGTTTCAAATTGTCTACTCCTATGCCTTCACGACGTTTCAGGTCCAAGTTGGAAAACCACATAAATTAATTTGGTTCACAGTAAACCTCATATAGGAATAGTTAAAATTGAATATTCTCAGAAACTATCAATATTTGTTTATAAATTTCTCACAAATTATTTACATTTCTCACTAATTATTTACAAATTAATATATTTATATATTTTAGACATGGCTAACAAACAGAATTTGCAGCACAGAATGATCCAATATACACACATATCCACTCCAAATTAGGCTCACGTCCTGTGAACGCCTTTTCAGCTTGCGGAATCGAACCGCAATCTGTTAATCCACAGCAAATTATAGATTTCCAAATAGTTTTTAAAATTTCGTTTATTAACTTCCAAAATGCAAAATCTGGTGAATTATACGCGCGAGGATTTACTTATTTACTGCCAAATCGTAAACGTGTGTTTACCACTTGGTTTGATGGGCACATTTTCGTTTACATTTTCTTTTCACTTCACATGATAGAGCTTGATGATCGGACTCAGACAGTTAAAAACAATCAATGATTTTGCAGGTGGTGGCTCCAATTCTTTAAATCAAGTTTTCGAGTTTGAAGTAAACACCAATCCTATTGTATTTAACCAGTAGTCGAATCAACAGCAAAACTACCGTCAGTACGTGTGGCGTATACTCACGCACGCATGTTAATAAAAAAATAGCTGAGGTCGACCATAACGGATGTTTCTTTTTCATGGCTGATAAATGAAAATTCACTTCCTTTTAAATCACATGTTCAGCCGTATTAAGAGCAGCTGTCGCTGCCGTTTCCACTATCTTGTTTATTATGCAAAAATTAGTGTCCCTTTTATATGGAATGTTCCGTTTTTTCTATATTTCTTGTCGTGTACTTGTCTGCTGTTTAAACGCCCTTTCTAGTAATTGAAACGTTCCCCTTGTCAGGATAGCCATTAACAACTGAATTCCATTTAACTTAACTATATTCATCAGCTTTCAGACCCGGAATAACCGGTATCAAATCTATGACAAACTAACGGAAATCGCTATTACTTTTAGTGTAATTGTATAAAATGTATTTATTGCAAATTTCGTACAGACACTTTTGACTTGTGCTCAATTATTTTTCACAAATTATCATTCAAAAATTTTTTAAAATAGAAAATCCAATAACAGTAGACCACTGTCTCTTTTATTCTCTGGCGTGATGTTCATGATTATAAGTGCATCCATTAAAACTGAAATGTGCAGAACAAAATAAGTTTTCTTAATGCAACCTAGTAACAAATTAGTTCATTTGTGACCAGAAGGATAAACCAAAGGCAGCATGAACGAAAAGTATAATCTCATGCACATTCGTTTCGTGCTTACTGGCGACTCATCAGTAGGAGCCGGTATTACGCCCATTAACCACTATATATTTCATAGAAGAATGTGGAATAATAGGACGGTACAATCTCCTAGACGAATGTGTAAACATGTAATAGTGAAGCTAACATAATCTGAAGTCAACGACAATACGACTTCAATGCTAACTCACACTATGTAATATATATACCGAGTCTGTAAAGGATACTAACACTATGGCTATTGTGTTAGTAACTGATACCTTTTTTGAAATCGATGAGTACCGGATACTAACACTATGGTTTCCGAGTCGGTACATGATAACAACCTGATGGATATAAATTTATGCTAAAGTTCACCCAAATTGAGAATTACAACAATTTCCAAACACCTGTTACTCCAGTTAAACCATACACTCTGGCCTTCATCGATGTCAGTTATCACATTTCGCGGTAAGCATGATATCATTTAATTCAATATATTGCAGTTAAATACTGTTTGTTGCGAAGAACTAATATATATGCAAGTATGTATTAGGTTTTGCGAACCTAGTAACAAATTAGTTCAGTTGTGACCAGAAGGACTTAATTCGTTGCTTCACTATTTTCCAAGGTTCAGAAACTAAAAAATCCATCATCTCGCGTCATGGTTTACCTCTACGCAAACTCAATTTGTTTGCGAAAAGTTTTGACATTTCCATTTTAATGAGATAATTCTTTAAGATGTGACTGATGTGGCAATGTTTAGCTCCCGACCTCGAATGATTGCAAAGTTGTTCGATTCCAACTAGAGATAGTTTGACTTATAGAGGTCAGACAAATATTTCGATTGTATAAACGTTCCGTTGAAGAAAATTTTGTTGTAAAAAGGACGGACCAGTCGCTAAAATTTCGTTTAAGTTTTAACAATTCTCTCTGAAATGTCGGTCTTTCACAGATTTTCAATTAAAAATGATGATGTTAATAATAATAATTTCGAACGAATAATTTGTCATAAGTCAGATTTTTTGCAAAGTGCTCGGATTTTCGTAATTTATTTGCCATTTCAAATTAAAAATGAATGATTTCTAGCTATCTCATTAAAGGTCTGATTTGAAAGCTGACGTCAAATTAAAGCTATATTCAACTTTATGTCTAATTGTTGTCTCGAAAGCTTGCTAGAATTAATTTTTAACGTCGAAGTAGAAAAGAAATCGATGAATTCAGGGTAAAAGAATCTCTTGGAATATTCTGCTTTAGGAAGACACTGTTGCTCTATTGACACTGCAGATAATAAAAATGGACGTAACATGGAAATTTATTGAAGCTAAACTGTACAGGCTATATTAATTAACAAATTTGCTTTAATCAGCAATAGAAAGTAAACGGAGAACAATTTTGACCCCACATATTGCTCACTAATATACCTGCCTTAGTTTTTCACCGACTCATGTAATCTGACAGACGAGACCGTTAATAAGTAATATACAAAACGCTACAAAATAAATGCGTGTCCCAATTTTGAATGGCAAGCTTACCTTTGCATTTGCGCAACATATTTTTGAAATCTTGAGTGAATGTTCACCTGCTATTTTCTTCAAGAGGCTAATTAAACGCAGGGGCAGAAACGAGTTAGCAATGTGTAAAGCGCTTTTGATTAAGAAATTACTGTTCCACTGACATGGCCAGAATTAGTACGTACGGGAGTTGAGCTCATGTTTCACATAAGACATATAATTAATCGAACGTTTCTCGGTCCTCACTTCTACACACATTACAGTCCTCTGTTTTTTATCTTTTCAGAAATATATTAATATGTTCATTTTTAGTTACATTAGAAAAAAATAATGGAAATTAATTCTTTATGAATGCGAGTTTTAATCATTATCGTAATTGAAACATCACTGATACCTAAAAATTATGCCATACAGATATAGCTTTCTAGTAAAATAATAATGCAATAGAAATCTGAGACACCAATTACCCACGAATGTGTAAAACAAAACCTGATTGCAAAAGAATATGCTCTTAATTACTCTGCATTCTGTTTTTATTTTATCACTTAGGATCATATATATATATATATATATTCATTTGTAGATGTTTGAAAAGAAAGTCAGTAATAAGTTTTCTTAGTATCTAAATATAATTTATTTAATTTCGTGAATTGGGAAATACACATTAGAAATGAATATTTCTTAAATTACAAATTTTATTTTTGACATCTACGGAAATAGCTATAGGTATCTTGTCAAAACTCGCATTTCAAACCAACCTCCATTGTATTTTGCTTAGGAATAAGTTTTAATTCTTATTGTTATTTTTCTTCTTCACTCTGCTTGCCTAGAAATTCCCGAGCGACAGTACATTTTATCGGAATGCCAATAAATTTTTACTCTATTATTGTTCTAATTATTGGCGATTACTGGTAAGACAAGCTGCGAAATTGGCATTAAAACTTATCAGATCTATAACAGTTTTAATTGGAAGACTGTCTTTGAAACTTGGGAAAGACCGGATTTTGCTTGATTCGTTTTCACACGGTAGAAATTAGTTAAGACCTTGTCAAATTTCAACAATGCCTTTTCGGATGCAACAGAAATTATCGCCAATGTACTATATCTAATGCATTCATTAGTATTTCTAGCTTAAATCTTTTGTTAAATGTGTAAGTAGGCTAAAACTATTTCCGAAAATGCCAGGACAATATTGCTATCCCATCCACAATATTTAATGAGTATCTAACGGTTTGAAATTAGTCATTGATTGCTTGGAGAAATATTTATTTTTCATAGATTGCTCAAGGAATAAAATATGCGAATTGTAAAGGTAGATTGACTTAAAATTATCACAGTTTAAACACTACATTAAAAAAATAGTGTATTCCAAGATCGGATACCCTTCTCTATCTCCATTTGTGTTATCGGTTCAAATATTTCGAGGTGATTTTATCATAAAAAGGTATATGCTAATGATACCACAGGGTCACCCATTTTCATAATCTTTTTTTCTTAAAAAAAGCTATTATTTTTATGGAATTTTTTCACCATGTTACAACAACGCCCCAAATTTTTTATATAAGAACTTTAAACACAAAGATCCACACTGCGAAAAATTTGTAACAAACGGTTATAATTCGGTACGCTGATGAAGTGCAAAAACTGCGGTGGCATTTTCGACACTTTTACATTTCATTATTTCTACTTTATGCAAAGATTTATTTATTTTATCAATGAAAATTGTATATATGAAATCCATTTAAAGCAATAGGCCGTAAAACGTGAATGCTAAATTTCCAACTCCTCTAATTATTACTT
>JAQBSW010007747.1:0-38690 GCA_029291075.1 Eudiplozoon nipponicum | reverse complement strand
CATACTTGCATATATATTAGTTCTTCGCAACAAACAGTATTTAACTGTAATATATTGAATTGAATGATGTCATGCTTACCGCGAAATGTGGTAACTGATATCGATGAAGGCCAGAGTGTATGGTTTAACTGGAGTAACAGGTGTTCGGAAATTGTTGTAATTCTCAATTTGGGTGAACTTTAGCATAATTTATATCCATCAGGTTGGTATCATGTACCGACTCGGAAACCATAGTGTTAGTATCCGGTACTCATCGATTTCAAAAAGGTATCAGTTACTAACACAATAGCCATAGTGTTAGTATCCTTTACAGACTCGGTATATATATTATATAGTGTGAGTTAGCATTGAAGTCGTATTGTCGTTGACTTCAGATTATGTTAGCTTCACTATTACAGGTTTACACATTCGTCTAGGAGATTGTACCGTCCTATTATTCCACATTCTTCTACCAAATATATAGTGGTTAAAGGGCGTAATACCGGCTCCTACTGATGAGTCGCCAGTAAGCACGAAACGAATGTGCATGAGATTATACTTTCCGTTCATGCTGCCTTTGGTTTATCCTTCTGGTCACAACTGAACTAATTTGTTACTAGGTTCGCAAAACCTAATACATACTTGCATATATATTAGTTCTTCGCAACAAACAGTATTTAACTGTAATATATTGAATTGAATGATGTCATGCTTACCGCGAAATGTGATAACTGATATCGATGAAGGCCAGAGTGTATGGTTTAACTGGAGTAACAGGTGTTCGGAAATTGTTGTAATTCTCAATTTGGGTGAACTTTAGCATAAATTTATATCCATCAGGTTGGTATCATGTACCGACTCGGAAACCATAGTGTTGGTATCCGGTACTCATCGATTTCAAAAAAAGGTATCAGTTACTAACACAATGGCCATAGTGTTAGTATCCTTTACAGACTCGGTATATATATTATATAGTGTGAGTTAGCATTGAAGTCGTATTGTCGTTGACTTCAGATTATGTTAGCTTCACTATTACAGGTTTACACATTCGTCTAGGAGATTGTACCGTCCTATTATTCCACATTCTTCTACCGAATATATAGTGGTTAAAGGGCGTAATACCGGCTCCTACTGATGAGTCGCCAGTAAGCACGAAACGAATGTGCATGAGATTATACTTTCCGTTCATGCTGCCTTTGGTTTATCCTTCTGGTCACAACTGAACTAATTTGTTACTAGGTTCGCAAAACCTAATACATACTTGCATATATATTAGTTCTTCGCAACAAACAGTATTTAACTGTAATATATTGAATTGAATGATGTCATGCTTACCGCGAAATGTGATAACTGATATCGATGAAGGCCAGAGTGTATGGTTTAACTGGAGTAACAGGTGTTCGAAATTGTTGTAATTCTCAATTTGGGTGAACTTTAGCATAAATTTATATCCATCAGGTTGGTATCATGTACCGACTCGGAAACCATAGTGTTAGTATCCGGTACTCATCGATTTCAAAAAGGTATCAGTTACTAACACAATGGCCATAGTGTTAGTATCCTTTACAGACTCGGTATATATATTATATAGTGTGAGTTAGCATTGAAGTCGTATTGTCGTTGACTTTAGATTATGTTAGCTTCACTATTACAGGTTTACACATTCGTCTAGGAGATTGTACCGTCCTATTATTCCACATTCTTCTACCAAATATATAGTGGTTAAAGGGCGTAATACCGGCTCCTACTGATGAGTCGCCAGTAAGCACGAAACGAATGTGCATGAGATTATACTTTCCGTTCATGCTGCCTTTGGTTTATCCTTCTGGTCACAACTGAACTAATTTGTTACTAGGTTCGCAAAACCTAATACATACTTGCATATATATTAGCTCTTCGCAACAAACAGTATTTAACTGTAATATATTGAATTGAATGATGTCATGCTTACCGCGAAATGTGATAAATGATATCGATGAAGGCCAGAGTGTATGGTTTAACTGGAGTAACAGGTGTTCGGAAATTGTTGTAATTCTCAATTTGGGTGAACTTTAGCATAAATTTATATCCATCAGGTTGGTATCATGTACCGACTCGGAAACCATAGTGTTAGTATCCGGTACTCATCGATTTCAAAAAAGGTATCAGTTACTAACACAATGGCCATAGTGTTAGTATCCTTTACAGACTCGGTATATATATTATATAGTGTGAGTTAGCATTGAAGTCGTATTGTCGTTGACTTCAGATTATGTTAGCTTCACTATTACAGGTTTACACATTCGTCTAGGAGATTGTACCGTCCTATTATTCCACATTCTTCTACCAAATATATAGTGGTTAAAGGGCGTAATACCGGCTCCTACTGATGAGTCGCCAGTAAGCACGAAACGAATGTGCATGAGATTATACTTTCCGTTCATGCTGCCTTTGGTTTATCCTTCTGGTCACAACTGAACTAATTTGTTACTAGGTTCGCAAAACCTAATACATACTTGCATATATATTAGTTCTTCGCAACAAACAGTATTTAACTGTAATATATTGAATTGAATGATGTCATGCTTACCGCGAAATGTGATAACTGATATCGATGAAGAGCCAGAGTGTATGGTTTAACTGGGTAACAGGTGTTCGGAAATTGTTGTAATTCTCAATTTGGGTGAACTTTAGCATAAATTTATATCCATCAGGTTGGTATCATGTACCGACTCGGAAACCATAGTGTTAGTATCCGGTACTCATCGATTTCAAAAAAGGTATCAGTTACCTAACACAATGGCCATAGTGTTAGTATCCTTACAGACTCGGTATATATATTATATAGTGTGAGTTAGCATTGAAGTCGTATTGTCGTTGACTTCAGATTATGTTAGCTTCACTATTACAGGTTTACACATTCGTCTAGGAGATTGTACCGTCCTATTATTCCACATTCTTCTACCGAATATATAGTGGTTAAAGGGCGTAATACCGGCTCCTACTGATGGGTCGCCAGTAAGCACGAAACGAATGTGCATGAGATTATACTTTCCGTTCATGCTGCCTTTGGTTTATCCTTCTGGTCACAACTGAACTAATTTGTTACTAGGTTCGCAAAAACCTAATACATACTTGCATATATATTAGTTCTTCGCAACAAACAGTATTTAACTGTAATATATTGAATTGAATGATGTCATGCTTACCGCGAAATGTGATAACTGATATCGATGAAGGCCAGAGTGTATGGTTTAACTGGAGTAACAGGTGTTCGGAAATTGTTGTAATTCTCAATTTGGGTGAACTTTAGCATAAATTTATATCCATCAGGTTGGTATCATGTACCGACTCGGAAACCATAGTGTTAGTATCCGGTACTCATCGATTTCAAAAAAGGTATCAGTTACTAACACAATGGCCATAGTGTTAGTATCCTTTACAGACTCGGTATATATATTATATAGTGTGAGTTAGCATTGAAGTCGTATTGTCGTTGACTCAGATTATGTTAGCTTCACTATTACAGGTTTACACATTCGTCTAGGAGATTGTACCGTCCTATTATTCCACATTCTTCTACCGAATATATAGTGGTTAAAGGGCGTAATACCGGCTCCTACTGATGAGTCGCCAGTAAGCACGAAACGAATGTGCATGAGATTATACTTTCCGTTCATGCTGCCTTTGGTTTATCCTTCTGGTCACAACTGAACTAATTTGTTACTAGGTTCGCAAAACCTAATACATACTTGCATATATATTAGTTCTTCGCAACAAACAGTATTTAACTGTAATATATTGAATTGAATGATGTCATGCTTACCGCGAAATGTGATAACTGATATCGATGAAGGCCAGAGTGTATGGTTTAACTGGAGTAACAGGTGTTCGGAAATTGTTGTAATTCTCAATTTGGGTGAACTTTAGCATAAATTTATATCCATCAGGTTGGTATCATGTACCGACTCGGAAACCATAGTGTTAGTATCCGGTACTCATCGATTTCAAAAAAGGTATCAGTTACTAACACAATGGCCATAGTGTTAGTATCCTTTACAGACTCGGTATATATATTATATAGTGTGAGTTAGCATTGAAGTCGTATTGTCGTTGACTTCAGATTATGTTAGCTTCACTATTACAGGTTTACACATTCGTCTAGGAGATTGTACCGTCCTATTATTCCACATTCTTCTACCGAATATATAGTGGTTAAAGGGCGTAATACCGGCTCCTACTGATGAGTCGCCAGTAAGCACGAAACGAATGTGCATGAGATTATACTTTCCGTTCATGCTGCCTTTGGTTTATCCTTCTGGTCACAACTGAACTAATTTGTTACTAGGTTCGCAAAACCTAATACATACTTGCATATATATTAGTTCTTCGCAACAAACAGTATTTAACTGTAATATATTGAATTGAATGATGTCATGCTTACCGCGAAATGTGATAACTGATATCGATGAAGGCCAGAGTATATGGTTTAACTGGAGTAACAGGTTTTCGGAAATTGTTGTAATTCTCAATTTGGGTGAACATTAGCATAAATTTATATCCATCAGGTTGGTATCATGTACCGACTCGGAAACCATAGTGTTAGTATCCGGTACTCATCGATTTCAAAAAAGGGTATCAGTTACTAACACAATAGCCATAGTGTTAGTATCCTTTACAGACTCGGTATATATATTATATAGTGTGAGTTAGCATTGAAGTCGTATTGTCGTTGACTTTAGATTATGTTAGCTTTACTATTACAGGTTTACACATTCGTCTAGGAGATTGTACCGTCCTATTATTCCACATTCTTCTTCCAAATATATAGTGGTTAAAGGGCGTAATACCGGCTCCTACTGATGAGTCGCCAGTAAGCACGAAACGAATGTGCATGAGATTATACTTTCCGTTCATGCTGCCTTTGGTTTATCCTTCTGGTCACAACTGAACTAATTTGTTACTAGGTTCGCAACACCTAATACATACTTGCGTATATGTTAGTTCTTCGCAACAAACAGTATTTAACTGCAAAATCAACAGAAGATCTCGTACAACATGTACAAAACAGAACAATGCCATACAGGAGGACTTAATGGGGTCTATATTTACAATGCAAAAAGTTACTGCATGAGACATCGTATTATCATACATAAACTGTAATTTTTCTTTTTGTCATAACAGTGACAATGTATAAGCGATTGCTGTTATACGTCTATCAATTGACTTAATTACAAACATCTGCAATAAAAGCCAATTTTAGCTTTATCACTTTGAACTTTGTGAAATTTCAGAATGATGTCAGCATACGAACTAGATATACTGTTTAATGTATCTTCCGAATAATCTGTATTGATGGCAAAATGACGGACTCTGACAATAGGGTTATCCTCAATGTTGGCGGAATTCGACATGAAACTTATAAGGTAAGTATTATTTAAACAACTTTTATTTACTATTTTTCACTTTATGTTCTTCATGGATTGATATAAACTACATATTTTCTAAATTTGCCTAACTTAGTTTTAAATTCATTAGTTAACAAAAAGAAAGGAATAATTTATTTTTAAATTAATAGACACCTACATTTTTCAAATTTTATTTACGTCAAAAATTAGGCAACGCAAAAAATTCTTTAATTTAAATTCTAGGTGGCATGTTTCATTATTTTCAAATCCTATATTTTCCTACAGCTTTTTTTGTCCCCTTGAATATATAATTCTCCTTTTTGCACAAATATGAATTTATGCATTTTTTGGAATCACCGTATTATGGCAAATTAGAGGTGTGTAGAATTTAAATTGTGAAACAATATTTGAAATGACTTTCTTTTATTGATAGTTATATTCAACATTATAATGGTTAGAAAGCAGCAATTTGCATAGATTTATTAGAATACCTACGAAATGTGGAAGCAATTTTTCCTCCAAATTGTAAATTAACGCCAGGATTTTCTGGTCTTTTCTCTTTCATCTTGTTGAATAATTGGAATATAATTATTATGTGCGGTATGAGGTAGAACGGAAAGTTGTGCGTAGAGTGCGGCTGGATATCTCGGGGGTTAGAGCACCGGATTCCGAAGCGAATGTTCCCCGGTTCGAGCCCAGACCGCGGCAAATTCTGGCCATTACGTGATGAGTTCCCAATAAGGAAATATCCGGTCTACTGGATGAATTTCATTTTCTGCACTATATAATTCTTAGTTTATACTGACAATTAGATGTACTTAATGAATTAAATGTTTATATCAAAATGGCAACCTCGATTATAGTAATGGTGTGAGGAATAGAATATGAATTTAATTCTTTTCCATAATTTATATATATATATATATATATATATATATATATATATATATATATATATATAAGATTTAATATCTTGCATTTTTATTTACCTCGAATAGTCAACACGAGTGCCAACGTCCGTTTGACATTAGTTTAGCGATGTGGTGCGGCTAGTTACCTGAAATGGGACTGGTATTTATCTGAAGTTCAGAATTTTTAATTAAATAATTTTTTACATTTTTCCGATTTTTTGTTAATAATCCATTCATAAAACACACAATAAATTTAAATTAAGCAGTAAGTAACTTAAACATGACATATTTTTTACTTGGTTGATTGTTCCTAAAAAATTACTTTAGTTTGAACATATTTCTACTTGCTAATTTAGGTGCTAATAAGCATTTGAGTGAACTCCGAAATTTATGGCAAACTTAAAGCAACGACTCTATTCAAAAAGGTGCACAGCGTGATTATCGATTATTTTCGCAGCTATAAACTTTTCAGTGAGAAATTTGTGGAACACTTTTAAATATGCATGTGCGGGCTAAAATTGATCACTCGTAGTTAACATTGATGAACCAAAATCTGAATTAATTAAACTAGAGAAATAAATAAATTGATTAGCGTATGTTCATTTAGACAATGAGTCAGTT
This sequence comes from Eudiplozoon nipponicum, assembly GCA_029291075.1. Taxonomy (NCBI): domain Eukaryota; kingdom Metazoa; phylum Platyhelminthes; class Monogenea; order Mazocraeidea; family Diplozoidae; genus Eudiplozoon; species Eudiplozoon nipponicum. The sequence goes on along the minus strand of JAQBSW010007747.1, from coordinate 31,792 downwards.
TATGGTGAAACGTTTAATGTGCTGTGACTGATTAGCACGGATCAGGTCAAAACACCTTGTAGAGTGGATTTTCATTGTTTGTGGTGCAAATGAAACTATGTTGCTGAGCACTAGAAGATTATTTCGACCTAAAAACGTATATTATGAAAAAGAACCCGCTGCTTGCCTTGACCTGGTGCGAGAAAACATTATCCGTTTAAGCATTTATATTGCATTGTAAATTTGACACATACAAAGCTTCTTTTTGTATTCGGAGATCTAACTGAAAACTTTATGACGAATATAAATTGATAGCGGCACAAGTATTAACAAAGCCAATTGTTGGAAAACAAAATTGACGTGCAACGTTTGGCCTTCATATATATCTCACTTTGTTAATGTTTGCTAAGCTTGTTAACCTACTTGACCTTAACCGTTCCCTTATAAAAAGGTCAAATTGTGGCCTTGTAGATTATTTTTTCTGATATATACTTTGTCGTTAAATCATATTTATTTGTTTTTGCAATGTTCCTTCATATCTTGACTTTTATTATTTTCTGAGTGTAATTGCACATATCGACCAACTAAGTGTGGCGCCCGTGATATAAAAAAACAGTCTCAATATATTTATACATTTTTGCTGTAAACAAATAATTCTACAATGCTCAAAAGGCAATAGACCGGTTTCACACTTAATGGGAACTCGTCACAAGCTGTCCAGATTTTGCCGCGGACAATTCTTGAACTTGGCCATGTCTGCTTAATAATCTGTTGCTCAAACCACTAATCCAACCTACCGCAAGCCACACAAAATTTCCACTTGTAAACTTGTTAATATCTCTTGTTTAGCCTATTTTTAAAAATATGTCATCTTATAATGCACCATATTTCAATTTTGACCTATCGTATTGTCTTTAACTCATAAATGTATGCCATTCATCGCATTATGCTACCAGCGTAAACGTTTATCTTATTAGCGTATTTGGCCTCTCAGGTTACGCTTTGGGTAACGTTATTAGTTTTTTCAATAGTACAGATTAACAGCTACAATCTGTTGGCATTGAATAAAGCCAGGAATAGCCACCAGTTATAGTAACAGTGTATGCGGCCCCTTTCAGGAACGTGGCTACCAAGCAACCAGTTTTTTATTTATCTTTTAATATGTTTTTCATTTTAATTCGAAGTGTCGTAATATTCGCTGCCACTAAAGCTAATGAAGTACTTTCATTATCGGCTATGAAATTATTTTATTTCAATATGCTGTCATCATATCCTTTACAATTAAATAACTAAAATCTAGTAGCCCAATCAGCGATTACTACCTTATTCCTCTTTTTCTATTCAGAAATTTCCAATTTGACTAATTAAATAAGGAATATCAGCGTTTTACGTTTTCAAGCGATATAGCCATCAGCCCGTTCTTTTGTATCAGATATGTTAAATATTTCATTATCCAAATAACCAGGTGACTTGAAGGCTATTTGCGTTGACTTCTTCTTGGGCTTATACAAGCTCGATGTTTCTATTTCTACAGTGAGGTGGCGTATTACACATTTTCACAGCAATCATTCTAATAAGTACAAAGAGCTAAAGGAATGGGCAATTTTGGTCCTGACTGTTTCGGCATTCAATAAATCCTGTGGGAATAACATTTTTGATGTAGTCTAATCAAGAAAATAACTGATATATCTAGGAATATAGTGGGAATTTGAAATATATGCCATTAAAGTAAATTTGAATTTTCGGCATTGATAAATTAATTAAAATTAAAATTAACCTGAATCAGATCAGCTAAGTTTCAAGACAAACGAATATGAAGCAAAATAATTCCGCAAACATTTTTTTCTTCTGCTGGCTGTTAGAGAGTTACTTTAACTATCTAGGAGGCAGATAATTTCACCTGTCTCAGGAAGACCGACATATTTTTATGGTCAAAGCCACGTTCACGATGCATTAGCGAGTCTCATTTGACCGCATGAGGACAACCACCGAAAGCTCCCAAACAGTCGGGTGCACCAGTAAGCCTGTTAGAATTCTAGAACATAAAGTTAAGCTAATGAGACTGTTGCAAGAGCCCTACTTATTGTTAATGGTTTTAACTGGTTTTATGACTCATAAGAAGTGTGATTGTGTAACAGAAACATACACTCAATCAGTTCATATCAGATGCGTCAAATTTCTTTAATGAGTTATTTAAGGTGTTGAAAATAAACTTATCTAAGACGATTGATTGTCATTCACAAAAACTAGGAGGCGTCTGAATTTATTAAACTTAAACAGCAATATTACATAAAAATTTAAGAATATGTAGTTGTTATATGCAGAACATTGCATAAGGCGACTGGTGAAATTCATTAAATAGACCAGTTTTGTCCATATTAGGGTTATCATTAAGTATTTGCCCCCAATTGCCTTGACTTTTATCATTTTTTGCGATAAGTTTTGATTACATCAGAAGTAAAATTACATTAGCCTAGTAAGTATTAGGTGATGCGAACCTAGTAACAAATTAGTTCAGTTGTGACCAGAAGGATAAACCAAAGGCAGCATGAACGGAAACTATAATCTCATGCTCATTCGTTTCGTGCTTACTGGCGACTCATCAGTAGGAGCCGGTATTACGCCCTTTAACCACTATATATTTGGTAGAAGAATGTGGAATAATAGGACGGTACAATCTCCTAGACTGATGTGTAAACCTGCAGTAGTGAAGCTAACATCATGTAAAGTCTCGAAAATGCGACTTCAACGCCAACTTACACTATATAATATATATATGGTGTCTGTAAAGGATACTAACGCAATGGCTTTTGTGTTAGTAACCGATACCAACATTGTAGTGCCGAAAAGATACATGGGACTAACACTATGGTTGCCGCGTCGGTACATGGTACCAACATGATGGATATCAATGTATGCTATAGTTCACCGAAATTGAGAATCACAACTATTTCTGAAAACCAACATGGTCGGTGCATAATACGATTAGTTTAACAACACTGTCTATAACGTAACAGGTATGTAAATGTAAATTTTGAGCAAGACACTTTGCCTTTTTAATTACGATTATGTGTGTGAATATGCTTCCCTATTTGGAGGCTATTGCCATAAATAGACTTTATCCAGAATTAAGCAAACAGAACCAATTTTGTCGTGCATTGTCATTACCCTGGGACTTGGAACGTCATATGCGAAATTGTTTATTTATGTTTCTTCTATTTGAATTTTTTCTGCAATTGGAATTATATCTGTGCGCAGGTCTATTTAGGCATAGGCAGCAAAGGATTGATTTCACGCATGTTGGAGAACATACTACTTTGTTGTTTGCAAAATAAGATTAGTGTTGAAAATACGTCTATAACTTAACAAATGTTATCCTGTGAAAAAAGAAGCGAATTGTGAGCAAGATAATTTTCACTTTTAGTTAAGACTAAGTGTGCGAACATGCTTCACGTTTAAGAAGTTTTATTCATTAAATACATTTTATTCAGAAATGTGCAAATAGAATTAATCTTTTCGTGTATTAGCATTTCCATTGAGCTTGGAAATTCTTGCGTGAAACTCTTTTTTTATATTTCTTCTATTTGAAATTAACCTGCAATTGGAATTATATCTGTTCGCAGGTCTATTTAGGCATAGGCAGCATATGATTGATTTCATGCATGTTGGAGAATATACTACTTTGTTGTTTGCAAAATAAGATTAGTGCTGCAAGTACGTCTATAACTTAACAAATGTTATCCAGTGAAAAAAGAAGCGAATTGTGAGCAAGATTATTTTCACTTTTAGTTAAGACTAAGTGTGCAAACATGCTTCACGTTTAAGAAGTTTTTTCATTAAATACATTTTATACAGAATTGTGCAAATAGAATCAATCTTTTCGTGTATTAGCATATCCATTGAGCTTGGAAATTCTTATGTGAAACTCTTTATTTATATTTCTTCTATTTGAAATTAACCTGCAATTGGAATAATATCTGTGCGCAATCCTATTTAGGCAGACGCATTAAATTATTGGTTTAACGATTGTAGAAGCACATACTAACCTGGCGTGTGAAAAAAAAATTTAGTGTTGCAAGACCGTCTATAACTTCAAATGTGTTATCCAGTGAGAAATGCGCTAAAGGAAAAAATTAGTTTTCAGTTTTAGTTAAGAAGGAGCGTGGGAAAATGCTTCTCTATTTGGTAGATCAAATTAATGCTTCTCGGAGCATATATTAATTCTGTGTTTACACTGACAGTAAAATGGGGTTTCGTAAACCCTGTGCAAAAGTTGGTTAGTTATTTTTATACTTATTAAACTTCCTGGATTATTTGTTTTGTGTAATATTTGACCTGAACATTTCTTGTTTTTGGACCACATAAAATCCATCGTTTTTTCTCTTTACTAGATCAGCTGTTATGGTAGAACAATATGTATAATTTTTCGTTTAAATTCATTGTCGGGAATACATTTTTAACAATTTTGTGAACTAAATATCTTACATGTATTGCCGTTAAAAGTTTTAAAAAAAACATTTTTAAATATCGTAGATAAAAAAAATTATTAATAAACATCGTAAATACTAGAAACTTAATCCGCTAACAACCACTTTTACGTTTTGTTAGCGATGGCTTTAATAATCCTGTAAATGAAGTGGAATTCAGTGCATAATAATATCAACCAAATAGGACATATTTTTAGCAGGTTGTTCCTAATAGCATATATTTTCCCATTAGAGCTGTTATCATTGCTTTCATTTAACATTATTACGCAATTACACTATTTTAACGTGAAATACCGTTTTCAATTTAGTTTTGCAGAGATTATTTTATTGGAACAAAGTTCGACAGAATGGTATCCCATCTGCATACATGAGATTATACTTTCTTTTATGCTGTCTTTGGTTTACCTTCTGGTCTAAAGTGAACTAATTTGTTACTAGGTTCACAACACCTAATACATACTTGTTACACTATCTATCTGACATTTAAATTGCGTCATTGTACTCCGGTTCATTTGGCGTCCAAAGTCATTATCACTTGTTTCAGATGTGTTGGCTTATATTGCTGTGAGCAATATACCACAATAACTTTGACTGGAAGAAGTCAGATTTAACGGATTGTTGGTGTTTCTGCGAGATCTACACTCCTATAATAAAATTTTAGAACATATGTAATGACCAACATAATAAATTGTGTAGCCGACATTTCAATTCAAGTTCAATGTATGCAAGACTGCTAGAGGTGAGAGCCGCATATCTAAATTTGATTTCCATATATATTCAATGCGGTTTGATCCTCGATAGTCAGTTTGCCGTCGTACTCTGATGATGATCATGGAAGGTCGAAACGCGTCAGTGCGTTGCGGCTGGCGGTAGTTTTGTTATGTTGTTCAACGACTGGTTAAATACAATGGGATTGGTGTTTACTTCAAGCTCGCAAACTTGATTTAAAGAATCGTTTAATTTGTTTTTGAGCTCGCTCGTATGCTACTAAATTGATATTGGTATGCGTAATTCGTATCAAATAGTGTGAGATGTTATTTTAGTCAAATTTTCGAAAGTTTACGACGAACATGTGACCGCCACTAGTTTCAGTACACCAGATTCTTAATAAAACACAGTAAAAACATGAAATGGGTTAAATTATATATTAAATTATATATTATATATATTATATTATATATTATACAAAAGTTTGATTATGCACATTTATTTATTTAAGAAAAAGTTTTGAATTAAAAAATCGATCTTTACAATGATCGTAAGTCACAAATATCTTGTGCTCAACTTCAAACAACTCGCAGCAGGTTAAATTAGATACCGCTTACTAAGGTGAAGAATTTCAATAAATAACTGATCTAGAAAAATGACCTAATTTACGAAAATGAAGTTCATACGTAGTCTAGCAATTCGAACATCAATAAAAATGCCTGTTTAAATTAAAATAGTGTTATGTAAATACCAAAATTATAATGTCGTTATAAGTGACCGTGCCACAAGTATACTAATTTTTCGGACATTGCATTGTGACTAAGTGTGAAATGCGTTAAATTGTCTGTGTGTCACCTTTCAAATATATACTCTGAAATAATTGATTTACTTATATAACAATTGGATACTATTAGTTAAGCAGAACAATTAGATATATTCATAAATATTTAACTTCAAATGTTAATTGAACGTTTTTATGTGCATAAGTTCTTTGAGGTTATTAGTGTGAAGAATGAACGTCAAATGGGACCATGTGGTATTTTGGGAACTTTTTTCTTCAGTTCATCTGCTAGCAGGAAGGTGCCTTTGATGCTGTATGTGTATATGAATTTGGTTTTGTTTTTGCTGTGCGACGGTCATTGGCATAATGGGCGGCAACGGAGAAGCTCCTTAGGTTTTTATGGAATTGTGAATAATTTATTTGCTCACATTTTTTGAATTATTTCTTAGGGTCCGGATATGATTTTGGAATCAGCTATCAGAAACTAAACATGGTTTCCTATTATTCATACCGAATACGCTCCATCCAAAAGAAAGTATAAAAAGCATATACCAACAGATATCTAATATATATATTTAATATTCGACACCGGGGGATTGATAGGGATTTGCACGTCTTCTAAGCAAATGAGTCCCAGTTCAAGCCGCGGTTGCTGCAATTTCTGGAAAGTGCTTAATGTGTTCCTAATGAGGACGAAACATTTCTACTTAATGAATTGTACTTACCTGATTCTCGAGTTAAGTTTCGGGTTTTTTGCCTCCGCTGTCTTCCTGATTTGGCAAAATCAGGCAGACTGGAGTGTACTGACAAGTTCTCAAGAGGTGCGAAACCGGTTTATTGGATGAATTACATTTTCTAACCGAGACAATATATAATTGTTGAGGCCAGCTCATATTTATACAGCTAATTATTTGGAATTGGCCATCAAACTGAATATCATTAATTTAATTAATGAAATTCAAATGTGTCATATGAAACTACTTTAAAGTCTATAACTGGAACGTATTTTGAAATTATATTAGCAGCATTCAGCAATTTTATGTAACCATATGCTCTATAATGTGGGTGATTACTAGATAAGTTGGCTTCTAACCTTTCTCAAAGCCTATTTTAACGTACAATATGATATAAACGGCTAAATTGCCATAAAATAAAAATGCAAAATTTAGAAAACCTTTCTTAGGATTTCTTACGATTCTCACACTTAAGACATACCCTTATTCCTAAATCATGTCCTGAAGAACAGAATATATATGTAAAAATAGGAAAGTTTAAGTAGAAAATTGATTGACATTACGCTTATTTTGTTAGTTATATTTATTACACTATCCACGCCGCTTTGAATAATATTGTCCTGGTTAATTTTGCTGAATACACGTAAATTTTGGGAAGACCACCACCAATTATGGAACAGTAGTATACACAGAATAAAGATAGACACATTGAAATATAATAATATTTTTAGAGAAACATAATCTTTATCGTTATTTCTAGCCCAAATATTCGGTGTGTGTGTGTGTGTGTGTCCATGCATACTAACTTATTTCGTAATAGATTCCGGTGGTTATTCTAAACAATTGAGAGGAACTGATAATGATAAAGTTATCCCAGTTACGCCCATTTGTATTGTGTTGAAATTCACAGATGATCATCTCCACAAAACAACGTGATGCGTCAATTGTACTAATTAGATTGTGTCCTCACACACAAGTCGATTAGTGCATAAAGGTAAAGGGAGGAGCTTTGGATAATGCCTCAATTCAGTATTCTAAAAAGTACATATGTCTCTGCCGAATAATATTCACATTAGAACTATTAAGTGTGCACAATAAATCACAAGCAGACAATCGAAGTTCGCAAGGAAGACACTAATGTGCTAGGTGTTGCATGTTTGAATTTTAAACTGTCATTTATGATATCGTTCTTAAAACTGCCAATCTGTTTGCCTTGCCTCACTTGACAAAAGATCAGATTTACTAGAATGCTTGTAGAGTGAATTGGGGCGATCATCTAAGACTTGATTAAAATAAAAACTTCAGATACCTGGAGAACATTAATGACCCGAAAGGTCTAAATTTTTGATAAAAAACAAGCGTGCAGTTTACAATTGAAAGTAAATTTAATCCGACTTTTATGAGTTTCGTAATGGGTAACTGAAATGTGATCCTCTTGGCTGATGTAAAATCTTGAGACATTTATTCTGAAATACAAACATGTCCAGTGCACAATTTGCAACATGTTTGTATATGATCTACTGTGGTTCTCCTATGAAGCTGTAAACCCAGCAGAAACCATAAAATAAGTCATCGTGGTCAATGATATAAAATGACGATTTGACACCGGCAATACGCAGTAAATTTACCTTCACTAGACAACATATATACTACAACAGCCGTGTCATCAAATTCTTGAAACGAAAGGTAATACAAACTTAGCTAAGTGAGCCAAGACGATTAAGTTTGAACTCGACATCACAAAAGGGCTATGCTTTCTGAGGAAAGTTTGGCTAATGACGAAGTTCACGAGCCGCGTTTACATAGTTAATAATACATTACGCCCAATTCGTGTCAACGAGGACGCAAATAAAATATTTTCCTAAAATTCTCATTTATACCAGATTTATCAAGCTGAACAATTGCACACCTAAAAAGGATATTTTACTCAAGTAAAAATTTCCATCTTCTTCGGCACATTGAAAATCATGAAACCTGGACGTCGGGGTTCAATTACTAATTCTCACCAAATCTTGATAGTATACCAATTTAAATTTATTTTGTCGCGCATATATTTGATGTATGCACTGACAGACCAATAACAGAATCCACAAGCATCAACTGCAGTTATAGATTATAAATAGAATAGAACCCTCTTGAGAATCAACAATTTCAAAGCATATTTGGAAATTGAGCAACGCAGCAAATTTCAAAAAAAATTTACTTTTAGATAAAAGAAATTCAGAACAATTCTTATGTAAAAACGAACCCGTTTTTATCAAGCAAAAAGCACTTGGCCATATTATTCAAAAGTACTACAAACTTCACACTGTATTCGACTGGACTGTAAAAACTGACATTTCGCTATGTAAGCGTGATTAAAGCATTTTTGCATGTGTGTGTGTCTATTACTGTAAAGCATTCAAATAATTATAATTATCTGGAAGTGCGCGCTCCTTTAGGAGAAATTACAGTTTGCTAATAGCGATTACTGATGCTCAATTAGATAAGCTTGCGTCATGTACATGTTTGCTTAACTGGCACGTGAATTTGCAGGCGTTACTATGCATGTGGATGATTTTTCCTGTGCAGCTTCTTCTTATTTTATTTCCAGCCACTCCAGTTGAATGTTATTTTATGATGGTCCAACGAGAAATGAACAAGATCATAATAACCCTTGCAAACATGTAGGGCCCCCAGAAAACCCATAAATCTTTCGTAATCTTAGGATATATTTTGATCGCATGTCGATAAAACACACACAAGTGACGCACGCCTATCTTGTGAAAGGTCAATATTTCTATCAGAAATCTAAGCTCTTATTAATCTCGTATTCAGACTAGATTTTTCTGCCTCAGTTAGTTTCACTCAAGTTTCGTTTGGGATATTTAGGACATCGCTGTTTTCTTTAAATCGTGGACATTAAGCAGCAAGCACACAAACATATTATTCAAAAGTTCCACAAACATGTTATTGTATTCGACTGGTCAGAAATAATATTCTACTATCCATGAAATACTGGCCATCTGTTGGACTTCTGTAGAATACCATTCAACAGAACTAGCAGAAAATTGAAGAAGAAGCGGATAAACAGGCGAGATCATCCTCATAAATAATAACGCCGGAACATTCACACACTTTATTGAAATCAAGACGGCGAACTTCATATAAACACCAGTCCTGATATGTATTCATTTGTCAGTATAAACCAAACATTGTATAAAGAAGCATGGTCCATTTATTGTACAACTTTACTTTATACTATGCTTAGTTTCTGCTGCCAAATGTGAATACAATGGGACTAGTGATTATGCCATGCAGCGAAACTTGATTTAAGTAATTGGTGCTAGCCACCGCGCAATCAATGATTGCTTTTATTTGATAGATCGTCAACTCAATTACACTTATCTATCGGCATGCTGGTTGTCCTATTAGCAGAAGCTAGTTGGAAACTTAGGCCTAAAGAGACGTCGCATTAGCAACTATATGTAATGGAATGTTTCAGAGTTGAAAATACATAAAGACACACACATACATGACGTGCGCTAATCTTGTGAAAAACCAGTAAATTGTTTGAGATAAATATAATTTCAATTAGATGAGCGTAAGTATGCAGGTAATTATATTTAACTGAATGGTTTTAAGATATAGACAAATGCGCACGTAGGCATCAATTGTTGTTATAATACACGACGTTTAAAACTTAAACTATCATTGATTGCACGGGGGGTGGTAGCAATTCTTTGAGTTAATTTTGCGAGCTTGAAGTAGACACCAATCCAATTGTATTTAACCAGTCGCTGAACAACATAACCAAACTACCGCCAGTCGCACGCACTAACGCGTTTCGACCTTCCATGATCATCATCACAGTTTGACGGAAAACTGAATAGCGAGGATCAAACTGCATTGCATATATATTTAAAGCTATATTAGATATGCTGCTCTCATCTCCAGTAGTCTCCACACATTGTACTTGACTAGAAATATATGCAAATCAGTTTGATCCTCGCTAATCAGTTTGCCGTCGTACTCTAATGATGATCATGGAAAGTCGAAAAGCGTTAATTCGTGCGACTGGATGCGGTTTTATTAAGTTGTTCGACGACTGGTTAAATACAATGAAATTGGTGTTTTCTTCAAGCTCACAGACTTGATTTGAAGACAAGTTTAACAATTTAGTTCAGTTTTGACCAGAAGATTAAACAAAGACAGCATGAACGGAAAGTATAATCTCATGCACATTCGTTTTTTGCTTACTGGTGACTCTTCAGTAGGAGCCGGTATTTCGCCCTTTAACCACTACATATTTGGTCGAAGAATGTGGAATAAAAGGACGGTAGAATTTCGTAGACGAATGTGTGAACCTGCAGTAGTGAAGTTAACATCATATAAAGTCTCGGCAATGGGACTTCAACGCTAACTCACTCTGTATAATATAAATGCAGAGTCTGCAAGTATACTAGCACTATGGATATTGTGCCAGTAACCGATATCAACATTATAGTACCGAAATGGTACAAACAACACACAAGCAAGTCGGTACATGGTACCAATGGATATCAAAGTATGAGAATCCACCAAAATTGAATAAATAATTTTCCTAAACCCGGTTATTCGCTAATCCATACACTCTGGCCTTGATTTATTATCAGCATCATACGTTAGATGACATTATTCAAATTCAGATACAAGATTAGAGTTGGTAGAGAACTATACCTGCAAGTATGTATTAGGTGTTGCAAAGGTAGTATCAAATTAGTTCAGTTGTGATATTCGTCAACCAGATATAAAGAAGTTAAAGGGCGTAATAATTCAGTCTACTGATAATGCCAGTAAGCACGAAATTTATATGTATATAATGTATATATGTATATATATATATATTATTTCTGTTTATGCTTTCTCTGGTTTATACTTTTGGTAACATCGAAACTAATTTGTTTCTAAGTTCGCAACATCTAATACATACTTTTATATATATTAGTTCTCCGCAAAAAACAGTATTTAAAATTTTAAAAGTTGTCTTAATACGTGTCATAGGCTTACCGATCGCATATGTCCTGGAATATGGCCTCATATTATCGATAGATTATCTTTCATCTAGCTTTCGTTTTTTGTTATGTACGAATATTTATCTTCGTGCTTTTTTGCCAAACAATTTTGATTATAAATTGAATTGTGCTTTCTATTAACACTCAAATATGCAATTTGCAGTATAAATCGCTTAACACCAGGTGAAGGACCATTGAAGTATTAAAAATCGTTGATTGCGCAAGTAGTGATGAAAATTATTTAAATCAAGGTTGCGAGCATTCTATACAGATATTTCCCATTATTCTGGTCTAGTCTTTATTGTTGGCTCTTCAATATTATTAAGAATCTGCCGCAGGCGGGTCTCGAACTGAAGCACAAATAGGTTGCAATCAGCAACTCCATCCGTTGCGCAATAATTGCTGAACAATACGCGCAATTTGAACCGCTGTACAAAGTTACATTTTTGGTTAGCCCTTCCTGCGAGAGGAACCTGTATTGTGACTCGAAACACATGAATCTACTATAGACCTGTCATTATAAAACATACAATTTCACTTGTCGGATTTATTTTGAACTGAACATAAATTCTAAACTTTTTACGATGCTTATGTTGTCTGCAAAAACTAAACATTGCAATAATTAACGAATGAAATGCAACCATTATATACGTTGTGTATTCTGTGGAACCTATCATGTTCTCTCCAGAATTTTCCGCGGACGGAAATCGAACCGGGCGAAATATGTGTTTGAATCTAGCACACTATCCACTAAACAAATATGCGGCTAACTATAAACAATATTTATTAATATTAAAACATAGATTTTTTTCGTTTGGAAAGGATTTTGAATCACTTATGACATTAAGTTCTAAAGATCCTCGCTCAGATTTTTCATTATAAGACAGACACCATTGTGATTTGGAAAGTTATTTTGATTTGAGGATTATTGGCATAGTTTTTAATAAATATATATGGTCGGTGAAGGCAAAACAATGCATCAGGTAGGAAGGATAATTGATGCAGTAGAATGGTTTCGGGAACACTCCAAGTGTCACTAAGAAATTTCTGCGAACAAAATACGAAATGGAGCACATTTATTATGGAACCTTCGTCAACGGTACATGATAATACCAACAATTTAAAGTAATATGCCACCTTATGTTTTTGTTGCACATTTCTTCCAATTGGAACTTGTTAGGAATCTATAAATACCTGAAGTTACGAATAACAAAACGAACTCATTTGATTATATATTTTGTTAGTATATAATAAACATTTCATTAGGTAGAAAAAGCGATTCTTCAAATAGACGGGCCTCGTACTATTTGTAAACTCATCAGTACCATTAAGAATTTGCCGCGGACTGGACTCGAGCCGAAGCACATATAATTTGGAGTTGGAAACCTTATCATCCGCGCCATACATGGTGGATAATACACTCAGTTTGAAGTTCAATACAAAGTAACGTTTTTGGTTAACCCTTCCATAAAATGGAATCTGGTGAGAATACCTTCAGACCTGAGGCTATACAAATATACACCCAATCTTTCATTGTAAATGGACTAATAGCAGGATTTTAAGAATATATAAAAAACATTTAAAAACAAAGCAGAAAATGATTTTGCAATTTCAATTTATCAACTGCATCAGCTTCTTCATTATTGACCACCCGTAAGTGATTAACCGAACGTTATTTGTGTGGGCAGTGACTACAAAAGTGAGCCCTTTTTAAATAACAGTCTTATTATATTCATACATTTTTAAGTCCAAACTAAGCATCCTTTAATGTAGAAAAAGCAATTCATCCAGTAGACCGGTTTTGTCTTTATTCAAAACCTGTATGTGGTTGCCTGAACGTGGAATCATATTTTGTGAGAATTGCAAGTCATTATCCATGCAATCTGAGCCGGAAATTTTATCCAAATTTGGTCTGTAGGCCAAATTATTCTTCTGGTCTTTCATAAACAAAAGCGCTTATTGGTATAAGATTGAAAGCGGCATGTTATACGCGGCTCCATTGACGTAATGGATGAGTTAAATGATTCTGATTCTTATGAGATGCTTAGTTTATACCGATGGTAATATATATATATATATATATATATATATATATATATATATATATAACAAAATATAACTTTGCATAGTGGCACGATGTTTCTTGTATAATGACAAATTGGGTGTGGCCAGTAAGAGCTTTATAAATAAGTAGATTCCAAAATATATTCCACGTTCTGAAAAGTCTAACCAGAATACATAATCTGGCAAATGATTTAAAATTGCTTGTAGTATGCGGCACGGATGGTGCAATGGATAGGGTCTCAGACGCCGAGGCATATGTGCATGATACGAGTCTCGTTGACGGCAATTTTTTGAGGTACTTGAAGATTTCCCAATAAGGACAGAACTGGTCTATCGCATTAATTGATTTGCTACCTGACGCAACGTAAAGTTTATACTGAATCAATGCATAAAATCTAAATCCTGACAATAGACTTCAAATATAGATATAAATGTGTACATATATGTGCATACTGTGAATTATATGTCAATTCAATGGCATCTAGCAATAATTTATGATAATTGTTTCTCCACACTATAACATAATAAATTTTTCGACATTTTCACAGGCATTAAATTATTTTTTACTTAAGACATACTTGCAAATACAGAGTTAAATTAAGCAAGAGAATTGCAAACACGCTATTTGCGTAATTTTACTTGGGTAAAAGGTGAAAAGCATGAGAACGCAAAAGACACATTTTATGAATTCCTTTAAAACCGTAGCATGTCTAATAAATAATTAATTTCGCACAACAAAGTTCAATGCATGTAATGTTGTTGTAAGCATTATTACGTTGATTTTCAAATTAATGTGAATTTGTTTTTGACACCACATAAATGGAAATAAGTTATTCATGCACCTATACTGTCGGAAGCACGCACAAGAATAGAAACTAATCCACATATTAAGACGCATAAATGGCATTGAAATGATTGCACGCATGGAAACGAAATAATCCGAAAAATTTTCACTGGAAATTCAAATTGGTTCAAGGAGTTTTTTTAAGACCAAAGACATGACGGTTGAATTGAATCTTTTACGTTTCTCCTTGCTTTCACATTGGATACTTGGAAGAAAATGTAAAAGCTTTCTAAGGTAATCAACATATTTTGTTCTACCATATGTTCTCATTCCATCATCCTTTAACTGATTCCTCATAAATGGTTCACCTCTATAGTCTAGGTTTTGTTCCATAAATTTTCGGCATTTTTCATCTGAATTAGCGCATAAAATAGAATCACCGTGTTCTGTAATGAAGTCAAAATAAACATGTGAAGAATTTATTCAAATTGAGAGCGATTTACAAAAACAATGCCCGATTATGTAGACAGTTCTAAATATAAAAATTGTAAGTTCGCACCCGGTACAAAATCTCACGTTTTTCTTGACAGCTAATTGCCTATTGGCTATTAAAAATTGATCAATGTCGTGCAAAACATGCTATTACTGAGAGGCTTTAAATGACTTATTTAATTACAGTTTATATTTTATTTATTATTATTTATTTAAATAATAACAAATAAGACAAAACATCTATTTTTCTGTACTAGTTAAGCACGACAGTCTTTGTGATAGATAATTGCACTGCTTCCAGTCATTTATTTAAAAAAATATAAATGGCCTATTATGCATAATTCCTTAAATAACATGGTAAGCAATTTTTTACCTTCACAACTACTCTATCACCATCGAGGACTGGTAAAACGGATTTTCTAACTACGCGTCCAATATGAATTGTGAAATTTCACTATTTGGAGCCCTACTCCATAGGTAACTGCAAACATTTTACGTGTGAATTTACTTAGTAAATTAAGCAATGCAGTTTCGTATTACATATAGTGAAACTAGACAAAAGGTCAGCTAATATATTACCAGAGCTGTAAACATAAGCCGGCATGAAAAAATGTGAAATTTCATACACGCCAACAATTGTAAACGAGATTTAAGCGTTCGCCTATGGTTTAAGTACAATTAACAATTTTATTACACATTATATATGGTGAGGTAGCTTAGACCTCGTATTGATGATGACCGAAAATGCGGTTGACTCTACCTTCGCTTTACTACACATACGTATTGGAGATTGCACCGTCTACAGTGCCACATCTCCTGAGCAATATGTAATAGGTTTACGGCGTAATGTTGGTTCTCACTGATGTGCCGTCAGTAAGCACGAAACCCATGCGCACATGGCATTACATATTACGGCCATGTTCACTTTGACATATATTTTTGTTAATATGCTAACTGGCTTGTTACCTAAGCGTGCAATATCTTGTAAATTAATGAATTTATATGTTAATGCGCCGAACCCAAAAATATATCGTATATGCATTCATTTTGTGCAATTTGGGCCAGTTGGCAATAGCCGATGATGTTGAACTCAGGAAATATATCAAGTTGTACCAAAATTGTAAACTTGGACGGAACAATATCCATTAAATGAATGAAAATCGATAGCAAATCTATGATTGTATGTACAAGTTGCTCAGTACTAATTCATGGTCGTTCTTGATTTGTGGCACGATTTTTCCTGTTAATTTTGAAAAAAAGCTAGGCTCTAATCTATAAATATAAAGTAAACTTTATATAACCCAGAATAAACCACTTTCGGGTAAATTTATTGAATTAAAGTGTAATTTATCCTTTTGGAGTCAATACCATTGGATCAATCAAAACTTATTTGTTGATACATTAATTATTGCACAACACTGAGCAAGCTGCAATCAGTATATCTGTTTACAAGGTGACTGACCTATTTCCATATATGATTTCTTGAATTTCAAATGAGAGGCTTATTTTTGAATTACTGTTATGTTTGGTTAATTTATCACGCAAATAAACACTTTAATTATTATTATATACGTTCACAACATTATCTAGAAATTTTAATGATCGGACAGTTTTTAATATATGTGTTATCTGCTCGACAAATTGTGTGTAAAAAAATAAATTTATTATTAATAACAAACGGATTTGTCACGGAAGTTGATGCTTAATTGTTTGAAATTGGTATTAATAAATAAAGTCGGATGGGATATTGTTTTTTACACTTTTTCGAAGTACATTATCCTTGAGGAAAAAGAAAGTGAATTAAATAGGAAAATTATCGCCAAAAATAGTTTTACTCAATGCTGGGATGAATACAGCAACATGGGAGATTCTGAGTAGAATCCTAGTAAGTTGGATCAATTTTATTACTATACGTCGTTTTTGGGACAGAAATAAAAACATGCCTTGCTTCTATTTAAGTTTAAAAATTATATAGCATATGATTTTAGAATATCCTCATATTTTTGACGAAAATCCAAATGTTTTAATTAGGCTCAACTTTTTTGAAACGCTTAAACTTGATTCAATCCAGGCCAGTTTATTAGCTTACCGAAGTTAAGATTAAGTTTGTTTTTGTAAATATTCATAATTTACTATTTATATCGAAGTTCAACACATTACATACTACTAAAATATTATTTTACCACCTGCCTGTAGTTTATGTCATCTACATCGCATCCTCTACAGCTCATTATAGACAATTCTAAGTTAAAATCCAATATTATTAATATTAGTTAATTCTTCTTAATGTGGAGTGGAAAAGTGCAAGTCTCCAAAACAAATGTGCCACGTTTCGGGATTTGGTCAATGCAATTTTGGAAATTAGTAAATGAATGCCCAAAAAATACGACACCGGAATTCTTCACGGCATGTATGTGGTACCGTATGCGATTTTTGGTATATATTGGCATAATAAATATAATAAATTTCAGCCACGTAAAATTAATTTAATACTATATCCCCAAAAGCCATGGTATCTGGCCTTAAATGGAAGATCGTGGGCGGGCGGTTGGACGTCAATGTCGAAAGCGATGACGAATTGACACAAAATTTAAGAATGTTTGATTAAGAAACATTCGTAGAAATAATTTTTTAGTGTATAAAAGGTATTGTTGATAAAAGCTGGACTCCGAAGGATATGTGCCCTGGTTGGAGCCTCGGAAGCAACGATTTTGACAAGTGTTTAATTAGACCCTCATAAAGATAAACTTGTTTCACTTTAAAAAATCACTCTTCTGCGATATGAACATTTTATATATACCAATAGCATCAATATAAAAAATTCGAACCATCAGATTTACACACATACACACACACACATATATATATATATATATATATATATATATATATATATATATATATATATATATATATATATATTCTTAATTATATTCATTGCGTTCAAATATTACAGTAAATTTCTAATTAAGAATGAGTTTTTCTTCTTAATTATATATATATATATATATATATATATATATATATATATATATATATATATATAATATACGAAGAAATAACATTAATAACAATGTGGATAATGGCCATTTATTTCGAGATTACTAAACTTCGCTCTAAAATATTTCATTTATATACATTCTGGGTTTTCATTTAATTATGTGGGTGACAAAAAATATCACTCGGTTTTATTTATATTTCTTGTTTTGGCTGATTGGTATGTGTTTATGCGTTTTTTCTGTGTGTATGCTTGTTTACATGCTAATGACATTCTTTCTGTGTCGCAAATTGGTGTCTGAGATCTGGTAATTATCATATTGATGGCTTGAGAGTTAATCATCTGTTCGCATTGTTCGCTGTTCCGTGTACGAGTGCTAATTTTTCGAGTGTAATCTTTCGTTTCACCTTCTTCAAACAATCAAATGGAGCCGATCCAGACATCAAATTAACTCTCGAGGTAGAGAACGACAATAGTTGTCCCTTCCTTGATATCAAACTCACTCAAGAAGAAAATGGGGATTTGGCACTTGCCTTATATAGAAAATCCACTTTACCCGGGCAATACATTCACTGCAACAGCAGTGGGCCAAAATCCTACAAAAGAAATTTAGTCATAAACCTAGCAAACATAATCAGGAAGATCTGCTCTGAACACAAGATCAAGAAAGAACTGGGTTACCTGAGGAAAATTTTGCTAATGAACAACTACCCAGAGTGATTCATTAATGTCAACATCAGACCAAGACAGATTCGCACTAGAGAGGATACCGTCGAGCAGGTTTTCCTAAATTTACCATTTAGAAGCGACGTACCAACCTCAATAATTGCCCGGCGGCTGAATGGAATAACTAGGGAGAATTTTCCCAGTGTTAAAGTTAATATCACTTTTAGTACACAGAAAATCATGAGGTTGGATTCCAAAGATCAATTGACAATTCTCTCCAAATCATTTGTAGTCTACAAATTCTTATGTATGTGCCGTAGCACATATATTGGACCTAAGATGAAGCAATTGTTAAACAGAATCCAGCAACATTTATCACAGAAATTAAGTAACAAAAGTTTCGCACCTTCAGGATAATCAGCTATTTCCGATAATATATTTGAAACATAAAGCAAAATGCGAAAAATCATTATTTATTTATGAAGCCCTTTAAAACAACAACAAACACATGTCCTTAATATTCAAAAGTTTCATCAACATGATATTCTAATCGACTGGTAAGGATTAACAAAATTCAACAACAATTTAATAGTATCCAGGCTACACCAACGCGCCCTCTACTAGACTCAACAAACATTCAAACGGATTTGCAAGAAACTGAAGAGGAAAAAATAGATGCACATATGTTGACAGAAAATTCAAAACAATATGAGCGTTTAACACTGCAATCCACACTTGCGCTGTTACTAAGTGAAGAAAAAAATGCGCAAAAAGGTTGAACGAAAAACTACACACGGAAAAATAGCACCCGTACAGGTAACAGAGAACAATGCGAACAGATGGTTAACTTTCAAGCCATCAATTCAATAATGATCATATCTCAGACATGACTTTGCAATACAGCGAGAATGACCTTTACATGCAAGCAGGCACACACAGACACAAACGCATACGCACTTCGTAATCAGCCAAAACAAAAAATCCAAAACTAAGTCAGATTTGTTGCCACCCGCATAATCATATGAAAACCTAGGATGTACATAAATGAAAAATTGTAGAGCGAACTTTAGTAATCTCGAAATAAATGGCCATATATATTAAAGTAAATTTTTAATTTTGCAAAATTTAATGCCAAATAATGATTATTTATGCAAAACAAAAACCACTCGGCCTAAACATTATAAAAAAATCCACTAACATGAAAATGTATTCGACTGAACATGAACCTCAAAAACCAACTATAATTTTCTTCTCACTACCTATTCGATCAATGTCAACAAATGTTCGATCGGATTCGCTGGAAACTGCAGTAGACGCAGATGCGTTAACTGAACCTATGCCATAATTATCAGTGAGAGACAATGCCAAACAATATGAGCGATCAACACTGCAATCCACAAACCATGTGCGTTTACCAGGGACATGAAATAAAAATCATTATTAATTCGTGCGCGCTATTGTCAAAAAGCGAAATCTTAGTCAAAACAGAATACACCAAGATAAGACGTATCATATCTATAAAAAATTTTTGACAAAATTGCACAGAGACACACACACATAAATTAACACCCAATAAATCACCAACACAAAATAGAAAACCCTTATATACATATCACCGAAATATTGTAATTTGCAGTTGAGAATCCTCAAAATAATCCGGCCATTATCCACAAAGAAAAATAATTTCTTACTAAAATTGTTATATATATATATATATATATATATATATATATATATATATATATAGTTTCTGGAACAATAAAAATGGAAACTGTCCTTCTTTAGCATTAGCTTGCATAGTGGAAAGGATTTATTGGCTTATTATCTCATTAAGGGTTAATCAATTTCGGATAGTACAATCCACATAAATTTAAATTTTCCTTTACGGTATTATCTAAATTTTGAGTTCTTAATGTGTTGAACGATCATTTAAGGACTATTATCTCATTTCGTTTATATAGCTTATTCCTTTTTAACACTATTTTCAATATTACCTTTTCTAACCATCATCAATTTTATTTCATAACTTAATCAAGCATCTTATTGTACTAACCATTTTGTCCTGCTCACACTCTATTTAGTGAGATCACTCTGGTTTTACATCATTTCGAATTAGTCTGACATATCCAAAGGGCAAAATAAACAACTATTTACTGTAGTTCCACTCAAATATATGTACATGTGTATTATTTATATTTAACTGAATACTTATGGGTCATATTTACGTATATATATACACGTGCGTGCACTGCGTCTGTCTAATGAAATGACGACAGCTGTTATTAAAAAAGGCAGTCAGTTTCACTCTAGTGATTCGAGTAAAATTCCACGCGTGCACGTTTCGTCTGCATTTCAATTTTTATCACTTACCTAGACATGCAGTTATTAAAATCTTATTTGATTTATTGCACCCCCGCGCCCACCCTACAATGAAAGGGCAATCACTATTACATCATTTCACATGGTCAGTATAAAACAGATAGTCAAGCGCATGTAAAGGGTAAATTAATATTCATCCACCCTAGTTTCACTCAGATGGTTGTAACCAGCAGACATAAGCAGGCATACATATGTGACGTGAGCCTACCTAATGTAATGATGGCCAGAATTACAAATATTGCAATTGAGTCATTAGTTTGCCTTCAAATCTTATGACGTACTGTGGTCCGACGAAGATTACCGGTAAATGTATCAGAAATATCTCCTACGATCGAAACCAATGGAACTTCGCCTGTTTTTATCACGGCGTAAATCAGGTAATTTGGAAACACCCAGTTTCGCAATTTTTTATTCTTTTATTTGAATAGGATGTTGCACATCTTCACATTGCTGTAATAATTGAGTTTCTTTAGATTGTTACCATTCTATGTGTTTTATGTATAATATATTTTTTAAATCAATCAAGATGATGGATTCAAATCGTTTTTGCGCTTTCGATATTTATATTTATACATGATAATAAATATTTTTCATAAATGATGTCTATACATAAAGCGTCCAAACTTTATAAGGAGAAACAATATTTAACATGGATTTGAAAGTATTTTTCAGAAATGCAAGCCAAGATCCCATGCTGGTTATCGTCACAAGAAAAATATAAAATATATAAAAATATAAATATTTCAAAGACAGTAAATACTATATTTATTTGACTGAAAAATTATCCTTCAGTTTGATTGAAATATAGATAAATAATCTAATTTAAAATAAACTTGTTTTTTTTCAGAATTTAGGTAAATCAAGACAACGGTACATAAACCTACCCATTTAAATATTCTGCGCAGATTAAGAATAACAAAATTACGTCCACGCAGACACTACAATTGCTTGTTTTCTTAAACTAACAAAGTCGTTCTTCAACAATCAACAAACTAGTTAATTATACTTACATTCTTTAAATTATATTCCGAACAACACTTCCGGTTGTATTTTTCACGACCCGCGCCATTTATTTTAACAGGACATCAATATGACCACAACGATATTACACCGTGTCTAACTGAATATTCTTCCCTGTCAATGTAGACTGTAATTGCTCAATTGTTGGCTTTTCTGTATATAATTTGACCAAGTGTTAGGCACACACAAGCTATCGCTCCTACATTCATTATTAACGCGAAATTCTATATCGCCTACGTTAATGATGTGTTTTCCATAAACGAGTAGGTCTTCAGCAGTTCGTGTGAATATTAATCGTTGAAATTAGCTTGGCGAACAGATTCAAAATAAAAAGTTATTTTAAATCAAATACCATTAGGTAGAAATTCAGACCAATATATATAATATATATATATATATATATATATATTAATTGTGGTCTGAATTTATGTTGAAGTAAAATTTATTGTAAAAGTCATAGCAAAATAGTAGATGATATTTAAAATAAGCCACATAAGATGAAGTAATATTGAATTTCAAATTTTGAAGCTGGTGAAGGAGATAATGAAACCTTGCAATCTAAGGATATTAGAAGCATTGAAGAGTTTTAAGTAGAACGAAATTTGAAGACTAAGCTTAAAGTTGCGTATATTGAACTTAATAGAAAATAGGTGCTTCTTAGTTTAAAAAATCGGAGATCGAACTTTATTGACATTACGGTGAATATAATGTAAAGTTCTCTTTAAATGTACCCATTCAAATAAGCTATAAATTATATAATTTAACGAAAATTGGGAACTCATCATGTACTGGCCACAATTTGTCGCGAACAGGGCTCGAACATGGACACGTCTGCTTCGGAAACCGGTTTACTGGATGGAATGCCTTTTCTAGACTATACAATTCTTAGTCTATTCTGACATATGTAATTAATTATTGGGTCAGGTGCTTATATCAAGATCGCAACCTTGATTATAATAAAGGCTATAAATTAGAAAAAATGGATAAATATATTACATATAATTAATGGCTTAATAAGATTTCAATTAAAGAGGAAACTAAATAAGAATTATCGTGACTGTTTAATATTCTAAACATTGTAAGACCTTTATGATTATTTGGAATCGAATAAGAAAATTTACGTTTTTTGCTATGAACAATTATGGAAACGTAAAGCTATTAGCAAATTTATTAATTGTTAAATTAAAGGGGTTGATTGAGCGATGGCATTTTATATGGTTTCGACTTCTATCAATATGTCTAACCAAAGGAAATCATATCGTTTGAAAAGGTTCCTTAATCAATTTTAAACTGATCACTGGTGTTCCTATGAGACAACCGCTATTGGTTTCAGAATCTAATATATTTATACACTATTTGCAGTTAATCATTTTTGAAACTATACATTAAATCACGTTGGATTATGCTAGATATTAAAAATGACATTTTTTATGCGGAAAACTGGTCTGGATTGTTTATATAAATTCTTCGAATAAGCTAATTTAATGAGTGAATTCTGATTCACGTTGAAATTATGGACACAATGTACATTGTCATTTTCAGATGTCAAATTGGTAACAAATTGTGATAATCTTTAAAAAGATATTTGCAGAAAGGATGCATACTTAGGAATGATCTTGAATTTAATGTCAACATAATGAGTGGACATTTCAACTCTTTATTAATGTGGAGCTTAAGTATTTGCGATTTTTAGCATAGAAAAAAGATTGATCTAAAATATTAATGAAGTATTCCAATGTTATGATTACCAATTGGAATTAATAGAATCTGTAATGGAAGAAGTGTCATGTCCATCTCCAAAAAATCACCACTTGGGGAACGCATAAATCTCTTCGTTTTCATGTGAGGTGTACTCGGTAATGTAGATTATTTAGCTATGATTCAAGCCTTCTATTACAGGCTCATTTTCAGCCTCATTTTGACTTCCAGTACAATTTAATCCAAAAGGACTATTGGTTAATTTAAATTAATATATATATTAATTCCATATATAACAGTTAAATACTGTTTGTTGCGGAGAAATAATATATATGCAAGTATGTATTAGGTGTTGCGAACCTAGTATCAAATCAGTTCAGTTGTGACCATAAGGATAATCCAAAGGCAGCATGAACGGAAAGTATAATCTCATGTAAATTCTTTTCGTGCTTAATGGCGACTCATCAATATGAGCCAGTATTACGCCCTTTAACCACTATATATTTGGTCGCAGAATGTGGAATAATAGGACGGAACAATCTCCTAGACGAATGTGTAAACCTGCAATAGTGAAGCTACATCATATAAAGTCTTCGACATTGCGACTTCAACGCTAAATCACACTATTTAATATATATGCCGAGTCTGCAAAGGATACTAACACTATGGCTATTGTATTAGCAACCGATACCGACATTATTGTATCGAAAAGGAACATGGTACTAATATTATGGTTTCCGAGTCGCTACATGACACCAACATGATGGATATCAATTTATGCTATAGTTCACCGAAATTGAGAATTACAATAATTTCTGAACACCTGTTACTCCAGTTAATCCATACACCGTGGCCTTGATCGATATCAGTTATCACGTTTCGCGGTAAGCATGTTATCATTTAATTCAATATATAACAGCTAAATACAGTTTGTTGCGGATAACTAATATATATGCAAGTATGTATCAGGTGTTGCGAACACAGTAACAAATTAGTCCTATTATCCCACATTCTTCACCCAAATATATTTTGGTTAAAGGCTGTAATACTGGCTCCTACTGACTAGTCTCCTGTAAGCACGAAACGAATGTGTACGAGATAATACTTTCCGTTTATGCTGCCAGTGAGTTATCCTTCTTGTCACAACTGAACTAATTTGTTACTAGGTTCGCAAAACCTAATACATACTTGCATATATATTAGTTCTTCGCAACAAACAGTTTTTAACTGTAATATATTGAATTAAATGATGTTATGCTTACCGCGAAATGTGATAACTGATATCGATGAAGGCCAGTGTGTATTGTTTAACTGGAGTAACAGGTGTTCGGAAATTGTTGTAATTCTCAATTTGGGTGAACTTTAGCATAAATTTATATCCATCAGGTTGGTATCATGTACCGACTCGGAAACCATAGTGTTAGTATCCGGTACTCATCGATTTCAAAAAAGGTATCGGTTACTAACACAATAGCCATAGTGTTAGTATCCTTTACAGACTCGGTATATATATTATATAGTGTGAGTTAGCGTTGAAGTCGCATTGTCGTTGACTTCAGATTATGTTAGCTTCACTATTGCAGGTTTACACATTCGTCTAGGAGATTGTACCGTCCTATTATTCCACATTCTTCTACCAAATATATAGTGGTTAAAGGGCGTAATACCGGCTCCTACTGATGAGTCGCCAGTAAGCACGAAACGAATGTGCATGAGATTATACTTTCCGTTCATGCTGCCTTTGATTTATCCTTCTGGTCACAACTGAACTAATTTGTTACTAGGTTCGCAACACCTAATACATACTTGCATATATATTAGTTCTTCGCAACAAACAGTATTTAACTGTAATATATTGAATTGAATGATATCATGCTTACCGCGAAATGTGATAACTGATATCGATCAAGGCCAGGGTGTATGGATTTACTGGAGTAAGAGGTGTTCAGAAATTGTTGTAATTCTCAAATTCGGTGAACTATAGCGTAAATTGATATCCATCATGTTGGTACCATGTTCCGACTCGGAAACCATAGTGTTAGTACCATGTACCTTTTCGGTACTATAATGTTTGTATCGGTTACTGACACAATAGCCATAGTGTTAGTATCCTTTACAGACTCGGTATAGTGAGTTAGCGTTGAAGTCGCATTGTCGTTGACTTTAGATTATGTTAGCTTCACTAGTACAGGTTTACACATTCGTCTAGGAGATTGTACCGTCCTATTATTCCAAATTCTTCTACCAAATATATAGTGGTTAAAGGGCGTAATACCGGCTCCTACTGATGAGTCGCCAGTAAGCACGAAACGAATGTGCATGAGATTATACTTTCCGTTCATGCTGCCTTTGGTTTATCCTTCTGGTCACAACTGAACTAATTTGTTACTAGGTTCGTAAAACCTAATACATACTTACATATATTGTTCTTCGCAACAAACAGTATTTAACTGTAATAATAAATAATTTGGGTATTAAAATAAATATAAATATATCTATCTTGAATGAACATAATGCATTTGCCACAAGGTGTTTTTTTACTTATGCGTATGATGTCAACCCTGAAGATGGGACTGGACATTAGGTCAAAAAAATTTGGTAAAAAGTAGTGGAAAATCTTGTTACAACCTCATTTTCAGACACGCAGCTGGTGGAGGGCTTCAAAATGAAGGGACACTTGGGAACCCATAAATCAATGTCAATACTCTGTTAACCTGGAAATGTACAGGATTCAAGAATTTGGCGACCTACGAGTGCAATCAATTGTCCCACTGACATAAATTGTATGGATGGTGATAACCGTTAAATAAATGAAGGCTGCCAACTCGATATGAACACCCATCCCATTATTAACTTATATAATAATTTGCTCATTTCATACTGACACGTGTATGCAAATCATTGAGCTAGTTTTTACATCAAGATAGAAAATTTGAATTACGCAATTGTTTTTACTACCCACCCAACAAATGATCGTTTAATAATAGTAAAGTTTCCATTTCCACCCGTAACGTGGTACCTGTTCAATTACGACAGATTAAGGGCAGCTAGTCGGAACTTTAAGTCTGAAGAGTTGTCATATAGGCTGCACCTATAGGAAAGTCTTTCCAAGAAACTTTAATTAGTTATTAACTGAAAATTGTATGTAGCGTGCGATAGATTGACTCAGCGGTTAGAGTGAAAACATCCGAAACTGACGTGTCCCGGATCGAGTCCAGTCCGTGGCAAATTCTATACAATGCTGGATGAATTCTAAATAAGTACGGCCCCTTCCACGTGATGAACTGCTTTTTTAACATTATAAAATGGTTAGTTCATACTGGCAAATAATGTTTCATAAAGGGGCTGGTGATTACATCAAGATTGCAACCTTGATCTACGCAATCGGGAGGGTGGTTGGATATAAACTCTTACGCAAATAAAGGTTAATTACTATTTCGGTGAGTTTTAGAAATACATTTGGATGAACAAATATATAAAAAAGAATTATCAGCTGTCGAATGAAACATCTCTCAAGTTGAAACTATTCAGAATATATTAGCCAATACAATGCACACGAGTGAATTAATGAAGGCGTTGGTTTTAAATTTATTCCGAAAAATAAACATTTCCAATAGAATATAAATGAAAACATTTGTCCTTTTTGTCCTTTATTGGGCATCGCCCTAAATTGGGCACTTACAAGCCAATTAAAAAAGTAAATAATTTGATGTGGCCTGGTTTAAAGTAAAAAGAGCGTTCAATTAAAATGTTCAATTAATATTCAAGAAACTTTTAATCTTTTTCATGTAGCTTCCGCTAATAACCTTCTTTAATTACCAATTATTTGTCGCATAACCTTATCAGATTCTAATTATGAGAATAATGAAAAAGTACTCCTTTAATTCCGTATCCTCAACGACATCATTATAATCACCAACATTGTCCTAATATTTATCGTCAAGATTACCATCAATTCCATCATTGTCTGCATTACTGTCATCAGCATCGTTAACATCCTCACTATCGTCACTGTCATCACCATTTTAATCTCCAGTATCCTCAATTTTATCATCATCACTTTCATTGTTATCATAATCACTATCATCTTTAGAATCAACTAAATCATCGTCATCCACAACATCATAATCATCAGCATCACCACTATCATCACACGTTGCCTCACCTTTGTCATCATGATCACCATCACCTACATCATTATCTTTATCATTGACATCAGCATCATCATCATCATCATCATCGTCATCATCATCATAGTCATCATTATAATCGGCATCATCATTACCATCATCATCATCATCATCATCATTGACAAAATCATCTCTATCAACTTCTTTATCTTTATCATCATCACCTTCATCATCAAAATCGTCATTGTCTACTCAACAATCTTCATAATCATCAACATTATTATTACCATCATTACCATCTTCATTATCGTTATCCTCGACGAAAATAAAATAAATTCACTGTCGCATAATGACAAAAATCATTTGAATTAGAAGTCCTTTTCTCTTTTTTATTTTTGCTAGACAAAGCTGACAAAAATCATTTGTCTAAAGCATCTATTTTAAGTCAATATTTCCGAAAGTTTTCTTCAGCAGGTGTAACGTCCTCAAATATATCCAATTTTTTCTCAATAAATCACTAGACATAAGATGCCACGTGATCGGTGCATCGAAATTAGGAATACCAGCACTATCCAGATAGTACCAGCAAATTCAAAATACTAGGGACAGTTTGAGAAGCTGCGTCCCGTTAATCCCCAACTGGCCACTAATTCCATTAATATTTATAGTAATATAATTAATAATTTAAAAGAAACAATTATATGAATAATAATATTTCAATGAGGGATAATAATAATAAGAAAAAAAAAAAAAAATATATTAATA
Source organism: Eudiplozoon nipponicum (assembly GCA_029291075.1). NCBI lineage: Eukaryota > Metazoa > Platyhelminthes > Monogenea > Mazocraeidea > Diplozoidae > Eudiplozoon > Eudiplozoon nipponicum. The sequence continues at coordinate 3,074 of JAQBSW010007747.1, read as the reverse complement.
TGTATATATATATATATAATAATAATAATATAATAATAATAATAATAATAATAATAATAATAATAAAAATAAAAAATAAAAAATAAAATAATAATAATATGTAAATAATAATAATAATAATAATAATAATTTAATAATAAGAATAAAAACAAAAAACTAATCATTGTTATTATAAAAATATACGGCTAGATAAAATGAGTGGTTTTTAATTTTTTTCACATTATCGACAAAAGAGCTTTATTTCAGTTAATCTAATGCATGAAGAAATTTTCTATCGGAATGAACAAATTGTGTCACAATTTGAACATCTCAAATATGCCAATAAAATTCATTTATAAATATAAAATAAGTAGAAGCCAATTATGTGTGCATCACCTACATAATATATCTCATTTACATTTTACTTCCGCGAACTACCAGGGATCATAAAAAATATTATAATGCATCAGGAACTAATATATAGATGTTAACTGATACGATATCTAAGCTTGACAAATTAAGCTTTCCATTTCTTTAACTTTTACCTAAATCTCAATCAAATTGAAATTAAGTCATCAATGTGTGTTCTGTTAAATGTGAACACTTCTTTGTCCTAATACATAGAATCATAGACATCCTGTTTTTAGGTGAATTCTGTACAGTAGTACTAATACTAAAATGGTTGAAATATTTATGAAATTTACTACACCATACAATCTGCTGGGATTGTATATTTTTATTAAGACAGCCACCATATTCTTCATCCCATTAAATAATAATGTTGACTAATAATTTCACCTCCCCTTCTCACGTATCAGTAGGATCTTAAAATATGTTAGTGCAATATCATGTAGTTCCTCAAAAATCATAAGATATTAAACAAATAAACTCAAACGAATAGTTGAGCCTCATTTTCGGCTTTCAAAAATGTAATATTACAATTCTTTAAATCATGTTTGCCAGCTTGAAGTAAACACCAATCCCATTGTATTTAACCAGTCGTCGAACAACATAGCAAAACTACCACCAGTCGCACGCACTGACGCGTTTCGAACTTCCATGATCATCATCAGAGTACGACAGCAAACTGACTAGCGAGGATCAAACCGCATTGTATATATATATATATATATATATATATATATATATATATATATATAATTGGATAGCAAGGTTAGATATGCGGCTATGTTGTTGGACGACTGGTTAAATACAATTGGATTGGTGTTTACTTCAAGTTCGCAAGCTTGATTTAAAGAATTGTTACCACAATCCGCGCAATCAATTTTTGTTTAATTACATTGCCTATATATTTATTTGTAGCGAAAGCTGCAAAAATTTATAGTTTGTGACTACATAGAAATTGTTCAGCCGACATTTCCAGTCGAGTACAATATGTACAAAATTACTAGATGGTAGCAGCGCAGGTGCGGATTGCAGTGTTGAACGGTCATAGTGTTTGGAAGTTTCAGTCACCGTATGTGCATCTGTTTTTTTCCTATTCAGTTTGTTGCCAATCCCATTGAATGTTTGTTGATTCTAGTCGAGGGCGTGTTCGGTCTAGCCTGGATACTAGTAAATTGTTACTGGGTTGTGTTATACGTGGCCAGTCGATTAAAATATCATGTTGATGAAACTTTTTAATATTTAGGTCAAGTGCTTGTTGTTTTATATAAAGGGCTACATAAATAAATAATTATTTTTCTGATTTTGCTTTATGTAAAATTGAGAAATTGGTCGAATTGGCGAACAATTCGAACAGGTAAATACTGTTTGTTGCGGAGAGCTAATATATATGCAAGTATGTATTAGGTTTTGCGAACCTTGTAACAAATTAGTTCAGTTGTGACCAGAAGGATAAACCAAAGGCAGCATGAACGGAAAGTATAATCTCATGCACATTCGTTTCGTGCTTACTGGCGACTCATCAGTAGGAGCCGGTATTATAGGACGGTACAATTCTTCTACCAAATATATAGTGGTTAAAGGGCGTAATATCGGCTCCTACTGATGAGTCGCCAGTAAGCACGAAACGAATGTGCATGAGATTATACTTTCCGTTCATGCTGCCTTTGGTTTATCCTTCTGGTCACAACTGAACTAATTTGTTACTAGGTTCGAAAAAACCTAATACATACTTGCATATATATTAGTTCTTCGCAACAAACAGTATTTAATTGAAGTAGCCTTCTGTGTCAGGTACGTTTATAGTATTAAAACTAACGATTAATAAAAACAGATTTAAGCGAAATTTCGATTTGGCTGATTCAATTGAGGATATCAAAGGATCCAGGAAAAGTAAGCGCAAATTCCTATTTGTCAGATATCTGAACATATTTTGGCTAAGCTGCATTATCGGCACAGACTAGAGGTTAGAATAGCATGAAATTGCCCTCTTGAGGCATGGATTGCTTTAAGTTATAAAAGCAATGTGTGCCGGTTATCAGAGTAGCGAGTAAATATTTCAGCCACTTGATGGAGAATTTGTTTAAGCGTCCTTAACCGTTTGAAATTTGAAAACGATTAATAATCATCCCCGGCGTTATAAATAGTCAGGATTTTCTGGTCTAAAAGTTAAAAACGGACCATTGCTACATTCCAGAACAACACTAGTTAATTTAGGCAAGAGCAACATGAAAATAATCACTTTCATAATAAAGCCATTGCAGCGGCAATCATTCATTATTTGAAATATTCTGTCAATTTTTAAACTTGCTTTAAATTGAACAATATATTATTAATTTCCCTAAATTAATTTTATTATTTTAAATGGTACGATTACCGTTATGACTACTCTTAATATAAAAGTTATCATTAGCTTTCAAGCTAGATAGCGCTAATCAATTACAACTCTCCCAAGCCTTACATCATTTGGAGAAGTTCATTGCCTCAGATTTATGACATGTATAACAATCACAACGAAACAATTAAGTACCAAATATAAATAGTATGTATTTTAATTGAAGAAGAGGTTCAAATTTTGTATCAACTGGGGACATTCTAAATATTTTTTGAGCTGGTTTGTTTCTAGTTCTGGTATCATCCAATAAATGTACATGAGGCAAAAACTGGTATGTCTATAGGATTGAATCTTT
>JAQBSW010007746.1:0-38694 GCA_029291075.1 Eudiplozoon nipponicum | reverse complement strand
CGAATGGGTCGACCAGCATCTCTATCTTCAAAAATGACAATCGTAATTCGAGATGCAATTCTATCTATTAAACGTGTCGTAGCAGAAGGCCCTAACGGTTTGCTTCTGGACTTATTTTAGAATGATGACGATTTTATTTCGGGAGCGTTGACTAACTCTTATTGTACCATATGAAATTAGAACACCGTACCCCTTGCTTCGAATGGATCAACCATAATCTCTTTCTTCAAAAATGACAATCGTAATTCGAGATGCAATTCTATCTATTAAACGTGTCATAGCAGCAGGCGCTAACGGTTTGCTTCTGGACTTATTTGAGAATCATGGCGATTTTATTTCGGGAGCATTGACTAACTCTTATTTTTCCATATGAAATTAGAACACCGTACCACTAGCTTCGAATGGGTCGACCAGCATCTCTATCTTCAAAAATGACAATCGTAAATCGAGATGCAATTATATCTATTAAACGTGTCATAGCACCAGGCCCTAATGGTTTGCTTTTGGACTTATTTGAGAATGATAGCGTTTTTTTTCGGGAGTGTTGACTAAATTTTGTTGTACTATATGAAATTAGAACACCGTACCCCTTGCTTCGAATGGATCAACCATAATCTCTATCTTCAAAATGACAAGCGTAATTCGAGATGCAATTCTATCTATTAAACGTGTCATAGCAGCAGGCCCTAACGGTTTGCTTCTGGACTTATTTGAGAATGATGGCGATTTTATTTCCGGAGCGTTGACTAACTCTAATTGTACCATATGAAATTAGAACACCGTACCCCTTGCTTCGAATGGCTCAACCATAATCTCTATCTTCAAAAATGACAATCGTAATTCGAGATGCAATTCTATCTATTAAACGTGTCATAGCAGCAGGCCCTAACGGTTTGCTTCTGGACTTATTTGAGAATGATGGCGATTTTATTTCGGGAGCGTTGACTAACTATTGTTGTACAATATGAAATTAGAACACCGTACTACCTGCTTCGAATGGGTCGACCAGCATCTCTATCTTCAAAAATGACAAGCGTATTTCGAGATGCAATTCTATCTATTAAACGTGTCATAGCAGCAGGCCCTAATGGTTTGCTTCTGGACTTATTTTGGAATGATGGCGATTTTATTTCGGGAGCATTGACTAACTCTTATTTTTCCATATGAAATTATAACACCGTACCACTAGCTTCGAATGGGTCGACCAGCATCTCTGTCTTCAAAAATGACAATCGTAATTCGAGATGCAATTCTATCTATTAAACGTGTCGTAGCAGAAGGCCCTAACGGTTTGCTTCTGGACTTATTTTAGAATGATGACGATTTTATTTCGGGAGCGTTGACTAACTCTTATTGTACCATATGAAATTAGAACACCGTACCCCTTGCTTCGAATGGATCAACCATAATCTCTTTCTTCAAAAATGACAATCGTAATTCGAGATGCAATTCTATCTATTAAACGTGTCATAGCAGCAGGCGCTAACGGTTTGCTTCTGGACTTATTTGAGAATCATGGCGATTTTATTTCGGGAGCATTGACTAACTCTTATTTTTCCATATGAAATTAGAACACCGTACCACTAGCTTCGAATGGGTCGACCAGCATCTCTATCTTCAAAAATGACAATCGTAAATCGAGATGCAATTATATCTATTAAACGTGTCATAGCAGCAGGCCCTAATGGTTTGCTTCTGGACTTATTTGAGAATGATAGCGTTTTTTTTTCGGGAGTGTTGACTATATTTTGTTGTACTATATCAAATTAGAACACCGTACCCCTTGCTTCGAATGGATCAACCATAATCTCTATCTTCAAAAATGACAAGCGTAATTCGAGATGCAATTCTATCTATTAAACGTGTCATAGCAGCAGGCCCTAACGGTTTGCTTCTGGACTTATTTGAGAATGATGGCGATTTTATTTCCGGAGCGTTGACTAACTCTAATTGTACCATATGAAATTAGAACACCGTACCCCTTGCTTCGAATGGCTCAACCATAATCTCTATCTTCAAAAATGACAATCGTAATTCGAGATGCAATTCTATCTATTAAACGTGTCATAGCAGCAGGCCCTAACGGTTTGCTTCTGGACTTATTTGAGAATGATGGCGATTTTATTTCGGGAGCGTTGACTAACTATTGTTGTACAATATGAAATTAGAACACCGTACTACCTGCTTCGAATGGGTCGACCAGCATCTCTATCTTCAAAAATGACAAGCGTAATTCGAGATGCAATTCTATCTATTAAACGTGTCATAGCAGCAGGCCCTAATGGTTTGCTTCTGGACTTATTTTGGAATGATGGCGATTTTATTTCGGGAGCATTGACTAACTCTTATTTTTCCATATGAAATTATAACACCGTACCACTAGCTTCGAATGGGTCGACCAGCATCTCTGTCTTCAAAAATGACAATCGTAATTCGAGATGCAATTCTATCTATTAAACGTGTCGTAGCAGAAGGCCCTAACGGTTTGCTTCTGGACTTATTTTAGAATGATGACGATTTTATTTCGGGAGCGTTGACTAACTCTTATTGTACCATATGAAATTAGAACACCGTACCACTTGCTTCGAATGGGTCGACCAGCATCTCTATCTTCAAAAATGACAAGCGTAATTCGAGATGCAATTCTATCTATTAAACGTGTCATGGCAGCAGGCCCTAATGGTTTGCTTCTGGACGTATTTGGGAATGATGGCGATTTTATTTCGGGAGCGCTGACAAACTCTTTTTGTATCATATGAAATTAGAACACCGTACCACTTGCTTCGAATGGGTCGACCAGCATCTCTATCTTCAAAAATGACAAGCGTAATTCGAGATGCAATTCTATCTATTAAACGTGTCATAGCAGCAGGCCTTAACGGTTTGCTTCTGGACATATTTGAGAATGATGGCGATTTTATTTCGGAAGCGTTGACTAACTTTTGTTGTACTATATGAAATTAGAACACCGTACCCTTTAAGTCGAATCGATCAACCATAATCTCTATCTTCAAAAATGACAAGCGTAATTCGAGATTCAATTCTCTCTATTAAGCGTGTCATAGCAGCAGGCCCTAATGGTTTGCTTATGGACGTATTTGAGAATGATGGCGATTTTATTTCGCGAGCGCTGAATAACTCTTCTTGTACCATATGAAATTAGAACACCGTACCACTTGCTTCGAATGGGTCGACCAGCATCTCTATCTTCAAAAGTGATACGCGTAATTCGAGATGCAATTCTATCTATTAAACGTGTCATAGCAGCAGGCCCTAATGGTTTGCTTCTGGACGTATTTGAGAATGATGGCGATTTTATTTCGCGAGCGCTGACTAACTCTTCTTGTACCATATGAAATTAGAACACCGTACCACTTGCTTCGAATGGGTCGACCAGCATCTCTATCTTCAAAAGTGACAAGCGTAATTCGAGATGCAATTCTATCTATTAAACGTGTCATAGCAGCAGGCCCTAATGGTTTGCTTCTGGACGTATTTGAGAATGATGGCGATTTTATTTCGGGAGCGCTGACTAACTCTTTTTGTACCATATGAAATTAGAACACCGTACCACTTGCTTCGAATGGGTCGACCAGCATCTCTATCTTCAAAAATGACAAGCGTAATTCGAGATGCAATTCTATCTATTAAACGTGTCATAGCAGCAGGCCCTAATGGTTTGCTTCTGGACTTATTTGAGAATGATGGCGATTTTATTTCGGGAGCGTTGACTAACTTTTGTTGTACTATATGAAATTAGAACACCGTACCACTTGCTTCGAATGGGTCGACCAGCATCTCTATCTTCAAAAATGACAAGCGTAATTCGAGATGCAATTCTATCTATTCTACGTGTCATGGCAGCAGGCCCTAATGGTTTGCTTCTGGGCGTATTTGAGAATGATGGCGATTTTATTTCGGGAGCGCCTTTGACTAACATTTGTTGTACTATATGAAATTAGAACACCGTACCACTTGCTTCGAATGGGTCGACCAGCATCTCTATCTTCAAAAATGACAATCGTAATTCGAGATGCAATTCTATCTATTAAACGTGTGCATGGCAGCAGGCCCTAATGGTTTGCTTCTGGACGTATTTGAGAATGATGGCGATTTTATTTCGGGAGCGCTTGACTAACTTTTGTTGTACTATATGAAATAAGAACACCGTAGCACTTGCTTCGAATGGGTCGCCCAGCATCTCCATCTTCAAAAATGACAAGCGTAATTCGAGATGCAATTCTATCTATTAAACGTGTCATAGCAGCAGGCCCTAATGGTTTGCTTCTGGGCGTATTTGAGAATGATGGCGATTTTATTTCGGGAGCGCTGACTAACATTTGTTGTACTATATGAAATTAGAACACCGTAGCACTTGCTTCGAATGGGTCGACCAGCATCTCTATCTTCAAAAATGACAAGCGTAATTCGAGATGCAATTCTATCTATTAAACGTGTCATAGCAGCAGGCCCTAATGGTTTGCTTCTGGACGTATTTGAGAATGATGGCGATTTTATTTCGGGAGCGCTGACTAACATTTGTTGTACTATATGAAATTAAAACACCGTACCACTTGCTTTGAATGGGTCGACCAGCATCTCTATCTTCAAAAATGACAAGCGTAATTCGAGATGCAATTCTATCTATTAAACGTGTCATGGCAGCAGGCCGTAATGGTTTGCTTCTGGACATATTTGAGAATGATGGCGATTTTATTTCGGGAGCGCTAACTAACTTTTGTTGTACTATATGAAATTAGAACACCGTACCCTTTGCTTCGAATGGATCAACCATAATCTCTATCTTCAAAAATGATAAGCGTAATTCGAGATTAAATTCTATCTATTAAACGTGTCATAGCAGCAGGCCCTAATGGTTTGCTTATGGACGTATTTGAGAATGATGGCGATTTTATTTCGGGAGCGCTGACTAACTTTTGTTGTACCATATGAAATTAGAACACCGTACCACTTGCTTCGAATGGGTCGACCAGCATGTCTATCTTCAAAAGTGATAAGCGTAATTCGAGATGCAATTCTATCTATTAAACGTGTCATAGCAGCAGGCCCTAATGGTTTGCTTGTGCACGTATTTGAGAATGATGGCGATTTTATTTCGGGAGCGCTGACAAACTCTTTTTGTACCATATGAAATTAGAACACCGTACCACTTGCGTCGAATGGGTCGACCAGCATCTCTATCTTCAAAAATGACAAGCGTAGTTCGAGATGCAATTCTATCTATTAAACGTGTCATAGCAGCAGGCCCTAATGGTTTACTTGTGGACGTTTTTGAGAATGATGGCGATTTTATTTCGGGAGCGCTGACTAACTTTTGTTGTACTATATGAAATAAGAACACCGTAGCACTTGCTTCGAATGGGTCGCCCAGCATCTCCATCTTCAAAAATAACAAGCGTAATTCGAGATGCAATTCTATCTATTAAACGTGTCATAGAAGCAGGCCCTAATGGTTTGCTTCTGGGCGTATTTGAGAATGATGGCGATTTTATTTCGGGAGCGCTGACTAACATTTGTTGTACTATATGAAATTAGAACACCGTAGCACTTGCTTCGAATGGGTCGACCAGCATCTCTATCTTCAAAAATGACGAGCGTAATTCGAGATGCAATTCTATCTATTAAACGTGTCATAGCAGCAGGCCCTAATGGTTTGCTTCTGGACGTATTTGAGAATGATGGCGATTTTATTTCGGGAGCGCTGACTAACATTTGTTGTACTATATGAAATTAGAACACCGTACCACTTGCTTCGAATGGGTCGACCAGCATCTCTATCTTCAAAAATGACAAGCGTAATTCGAGATGCAATTCTATCTATTAAACGTGTCATAGCAGCAGGCCCTAATGGTTTGCTTCTGGACTTATTTGAGAATGATGGCGATTTTATTTCGGGAGCGCTGACTAACATTTGTTGTACTATATGAAATTAGAACCGTACTGACCTGCCTCGAATGGGTCGAACCAGCATCTCGATCTTCAAAATGACAAGCGTAATTCGAGATGCAATTCTATCTATTAAACGTGTCATGGCAGCAGGCCCTAATGGTTTGCTTCTGGCATATTTGAGAATGATGGCGATTTTATTTCGGGAGCGCTGACTAACTTTTGTTGTACTATATGAAATTAGAACACCGTACTGCCTGCCTCGAATGGGTCGACCAGCATCTCTATCTTCAAAAATGACAAGCGTAATTCGAGATGCAATTCTATCTATTAAACGTGTCATAGCAGCAGGCCCTAATGGTTTGCTTCTGGACGTATTTGAGAATGATGGCGATTTTATTTCGGGAGCGCTGACTAACTTTTGTTGTACTATATGAAATTAGAACACCGTACCACTTGCTTCGAATGGGTCGACCAGCATCTCTATCTTCAAAAATGACAATCGTAATTCGAGATGCAATTCTATCTATTAAACGTGGCATGGCAGCAGGCCCTAATGGTTTGCTCTGGGCGTATTTGAGAATGATGGCGATTTTATTTCGGGAGCGCTGACTAACATTTGTTGTACTATATGAAATTAGAACACCGTAGCACTTGCTTCGAATGGGTCGACAAGCATCTCTATCTTCAAAAATGACAAGCGTAATTCGAGATGCAATTCTATTTATTAAACGTGTCATAGCATCAGGCCCTAATGGTTTGCTTCTGGACGTATTTGAGAATGATGGCGATTTTATTTCGGGAGCGCTGACTAACTTTTGTTGTACTATATGAAATTAGAACACCGTACCACTTGCTTCGAATGGGTCGACCAGCATCTCTATCTTCAAAAATGACAAGCGTAATTCGAGATGCAATTCTATCTATTAAACGTGTCATAGCAGCAGGCCCTAATGTTTTGCTTGTGGACGTATTTGAGAATGATGGCGATTTTATTTCGGGAGCGCTGACTAACTCTTATTGTACCATATGAAATTAGAACACCGTACCACTTGCTTCGAATGGGTCGACCAGCATCTCTATCTTCAAAAATGACAAGCGTAATTCGAGATGCAATTCTATCTATTAAACGTGTCATAGCAGCAGGCCCTAATGGTTTGCTTCTGGACGTATTTGAGAATGATGGCGATTTTATTTCGGGAGCGTTGACTAACTCTTATTGTACCATATGAAATTAGAACACCGTACCACTTGCTTCGAATGGGTCGACCAGCATCTCCATCTTCAAAAATGACAAGCGTAATTCGAGATGCAATTCTATCTATTAAACGTGTCATAGCAGCAGGCCCTAATGGTTTGCTTCTGGACGTATTTGAGAATGATGGCGATTTTATTTCGCGAGCGCTGACTAACTCTTCTTGTACCATATGAAATTAGAACACCGTACCACTTGCTTCGAATGGGTCGACCAGCATCTCTATCTTCAAAAATGACAAGCGTAATTCGAGATGCAATTCTATCTATTAAGCGTGTCATAGCAGCAGGCCCTAATGGTTTGCTTCTGGTCGTATTTGAGAATGATGGCGATTTTATTTCGGGAGCGCTGACAAACTCTTTTTGTACCATATGAAATTAGAACACCGTACCACTTGCTTCGAATGGGTCGACCAGCATCTCTATCTTCAAAAATGACAAGCGTAATTCGAGATGCAATTCTATCTATTAAACGTGTCATAGCAGCAGGCCCTAACGGTTTGCTTCTGGACATATTTGAGAATGATGGCGATTTTATTTCGGGAGCGTTGACTAACTTTTGTTGTACTATATGAAATTAGAACACCGTAGCCCTTGCTTCGAATGGATCAACCATAATCTCTATCTTCAAAAATGACAAGCGTAATTCGAGATGCAATTCTATCTATTAAACGTGTCATAGCAGCAGGCCCTAATGGTTTGCTTCTGGGCGTATTTGAGAATGATGGCGATTTTATTTCGGGAGCGCTGACTAACTTTTGTTGTACTATATGAAATTAGAACACCGTACCACTTGCTTCGAATGGGTCGACCAGCATCTCTATCTTCAAAAATGACAAGCGTAATTCGAGATGCAATTCTATCTATTAAACGTGTCATAGCAGCAGGCCCTAATGGTTTGCTTCTGGACGTATTTGAGAATGATGGCGATTTTATTTCGGGAGCATTGACTAACTCTTATTGTACCATATGAAATTAGAACACCGTACCACTTGCTTCGAATGGGTCGACCAGCATCTCTATCTTCAAAAATGACAATCGTAATTCGAGATGCAATTCTATCTATTAAACGTGTCATAGCAGCAGGCCCTAATGGTTTGCTTCTGGACTTATTTTAGAATGATGGCGATTTTATTTCGGGAGCGTTGACTAACTTTGTTGTACCATATGAAATTAGAACACCGTACCACTTGCTTCGAATGGGTCGACCAGCATCTCTATCTTCAAAAATGACAAGCGTAATTCGAGATGCAATTCTATCTATTAAACGTGTCATAGCAGCAGGCCCTAATGGTTTGCTTCTGGACGTATTTGAGAATGATGGCGATTTTATTTCGGGAGCGCTGACTAACATTTGTTGTACCATATGAAATTAGAACACCGTACCACTTGCTTCGAATGGGTCGACCAGCATCTCTATCTTCAAAAATGACAAGCGTAATTCGAGATGCAATTCTATCTATTAAACGTGTCATAGCAGCAGGCCCTAATGGTTTGCTTCTGGACTTATTTGAGAATGATGGCGATTTTATTTCGGGAGCGTTGACTAACTCTTTGTTGTACCATATGAAATTAGAACACCGTACCACTTGCTTCGAATGGGTCGACCAGCATCTCTATCTTCAAAAATGACAAGCGTAATTCGAGATGCAATTCTATCTATTAAACGTGTCATAGCAGCAGGCCCTAATGGTTTGCTTCTGGACTTATTTGAGAATGCTGGTGATTTTATTTCGGGAGCGTTGACTAACTTTTGTTGTACTATATGAAATTAGAACACCGTACCACTTGCTTCGAATGGGTCGACCAGCATCTCTATCTTCAAAAATGACAAGCGTAATTCGAGATGCAATTCTATCTATTAAACGTGTCATAGCAGCAGGCCCTAATGGTTTGCTTCTGGACGTATTTGAGAATGATGGCGATTTTATTTCGGGAGCGCTGACTAACTCTTTTTGTACCATATGAAATTAGAACACCGTACCACTTGCTTCGAATGGGTCGACCAGCATCTCTATCTTCAAAAATGACAAGCGTAATTCGAGATGCAATTCTATCTATTAAACGTGTCATAGCAGCAGGCCCTAATGGTTTGCTTCTGGACGTATTTGAGAATGATGGCGATTTTATTTCGGGAGCGCTGACTAACTCTTATTGTACCATATGAAATTAGAACACCGTACCACTTGCTTCGAATGGGTCGACCAGCATCTCTATCTTCAAAAATGACAAGCGTAATTCGAGATGCAATTCTATCTATTAAACGTGTCATAGCAGCAGGCCCTAACGGTTTGCTTCTGGACGTATTTGAGAATGATGGCGATTTTATTTCGGGAGCGCTGACTAACTCTTATTGTACCATATGAAATTAGAACACCGTACCCCTTGCTTCGAATGGCTCAACCATAATCTCTATCTTCAAAAATGACAAGCGTAATTCGAGATGCAATTCTATCTATTAAACGTGTCATAGCAGCAGGCCCTAATGGTTTGCTTCTGGACGTATTTGAGAATGATGGCGATTTTATTTCGGGAGTGTTGACTAACTTTTGTTGTACCATATGAAATTAGAACACCGTACCACTTGCTTCGAATGGGTCGACCAGCATCTCTATCTTCAAAAATGACAAGCGTAATTCGAGATGCAATTCTATCTATTAAACGTGTCATAGCAGCAGGCCCTAATGGTTTGCTTCTGGACGTATTTGAGAATGATGGCGATTTTATTTCGGGAGCGCTGACTAACTCTTATTTTTCCATATGAAATTAGAACACCGTACCACTTGCTTCGAATGGGTCGACCAGCATCTCTATCTTCAAAAATGACAAGCGTAATTCGAGATGCAATTCTATCTATTAAACGTGTCATAGCAGCAGGCCCTAACGGTTTGCTTCTGGACTTATTTGAGAATGATGGCGATTTTATTTCGGGAGCGTTGACTAACTCTTATTGTACCATATGAAATTAGAACACCGTACCACTTGCTTCGAATGGGTCGACCAGCATCTCTATCTTCAAAAATGACAAGCGTAATTCGAGATGCAATTCTATCTATTAAACGTGTCATAGCAGCAGGCCCTAACGGTTTGCTTCTGGACTTATTTGAGAATGATGGCGATTTTATTTCGGGAGCGTTGACTAACTCTTGTTGTACCATATGAAATTAGAACACCGTACCACTTGCTTCGAATGGGTCGACCAGCATCTCTATCTTCAAAAATGACAAGCGTAATTCGAGATGCAATTCTATCTATTAAACGTGTCATAGCAGCAGGCCCTAATGGTTTGCTTCTGGACTTATTTGAGAATGAAGGCGATTTTATTTCGGGAGCGTTGACTAACTTTTGTTGTACCATATGAAATTAGAACACCGTACCACTTGCTTCGAATGGGTCGACCAGCATCTCTATCTTCAAAAATGACAAGCGTAATTCGAGATGCAATTCTATCTATTAAACGTGTCATAGCAGCAGGCCCTAACGGTTTGCTTCTGGACTTATTTGAGAATGATGGCGATTTTATTTCGGGAGCGTTGACTAACTCTTATTGTACCATATGAAATTAGAACACCGTACCCCTTGCTTCGAATGGATCAACCATAATCTCTATCTTCAAAAATGACAAGCGTAATTCGAGATGCAATTCTATCTATTAAACGTGTCATAGCAGCAGGCCCTAATGGTTTGCTTCTGGACGTATTTGAGAATGATGGCGATTTTATTTCGGGAGCGCTGACTAACTTTTGTTGTACTATATGAAATTAGAACACCGTACCACTTGCTTCGAATGGGTCGACCAGCATCTCTATCTTCAAAAATGACAAGCGTAATTCGAGATGCAATTCTATCTATTAAACGTGTCATAGCAGCAGGCCCTAACGGTTTGCTTCTGGACTTATTTGAGAATGATGGCGATTTTATTTCGGGAGCGTTGACTAACTCTTATTGTACCATATGAAATTAGAACACCGTACCACTTGCTTCGAATGGGTCGACCAGCATCTCTATCTTCAAAAATGACAATCGTAATTCGAGATGCAATTCTATCTATTAAACGTGTCATAGCAGCAGGCCCTAACGGTTTGCTTCTGGACTTATTTGAGAATGATGGCGATTTTATTTCGGGAGCGTTGACTAACTTTTGTTGTACTATATGAAATTAGAACACCGTACCACTTGCTTCGAATGGGTCGACCAGCATCTCTATCTTCAAAAATGACAAGCGTAATTCGAGATGCAATTCTATCTATTAAACGTGTCATAGCAGCAGGCCCTAATGGTTTGCTTCTGGACTTATTTGAGAATGATGGCGATTTTATTTCGGGAGCATTGACTAACTCTTATTTTTCCATATGAAATTATAACACCGTACCACTAGCTTCGAATGGGTCGACCAGCATCTCTGTCTTCAAAAATGACAATCGTAATTCGAGATGCAATTCTATCTATTAAACGTGTCGTAGCAGAAGGCCCTAACGGTTTGCTTCTGGACTTATTTTAGAATGATGACGATTTTATTTCGGGAGCGTTGACTAACTCTTATTGTACCATATGAAATTAGAACACCGTACCCCTTGCTTCGAATGGATCAACCATAATCTCTTTCTTCAAAAATGACAATCGTAATTCGAGATGCAATTCTATCTATTAAACGTGTCATAGCAGCAGGCGCTAACGGTTTGCTTCTGGACTTATTTGAGAATCATGGCGATTTTATTTCGGGAGCATTGACTAACTCTTATTTTTCCATATGAAATTAGAACACCGTACCACTAGCTTCGAATGGGTCGACCAGCATCTCTATCTTCAAAAATGACAATCGTAAATCGAGATGCAATTATATCTATTAAACGTGTCATAGCACCAGGCCCTAATGGTTTGCTTTTGGACTTATTTGAGAATGATAGCGTTTTTTTTTCGGGAGTGTTGACTAAATTTTGTTGTACTATATGAAATTAGAACACCGTACCCCTTGCTTCGAATGGATCAACCATAATCTCTATCTTCAAAAATGACAAGCGTAATTCGAGATGCAATTCTATCTATTAAACGTGTCATAGCAGCAGGCCCTAACGGTTTGCTTCTGGACTTATTTGAGAATGATGGCGATTTTATTTCGGGAGCGTTGACTAACTCTTATTGTACCATATGAAATTAGAACACCGTACCCCTTGCTTCGAATGGATCAACCATAATCTCTATCTTCAAAAATGACAATCGTAATTCGAGATGCAATTCTATCTATTAAACGTGTCATAGCAGCAGGCCCTAACGGTTTGCTTCTGGACTTATTTGAGAATGATGGCGATTTTATTTCGGGAGCGTTGACTAACTCTTGTTGTACCATATGAAATTAGAACACCGTACCACTTGCTTCGAATGGGTCGACCAGCATCTCTATCTTCAAAAATGACAAGCGTAATTCGAGATGCAATTCTATCTATTAAACGTGTCATAGCAGCAGGCCCTAACGGTTTGCTTCTGGACTTATTTTAGAATGATGGCGATTTTATTTCAGGAGCGTTGACTAACTCTTATTGTACCATATGAAATTAGAACACCGTACCACTTGCTTCGAATGGGTCGACCAGCATCACTCGCTTCAAAAATGACAATCGTAATTCGAGATGCAATTCTATCTATTAAACGTGTCATAGCAGCAGGCCCTAACGGTTTGCTTCTGGACTTATTTGAGAATGATGGCGATTTTATTTCGGGAGCGTTGACTAACTCTTATTGTACCATATGAAATTAGAACACCGTACCACTTGCTTCGAATGGGTCGACCAGCATCTCTATCTTCAAAAATGACAATCGTAATTCGAGATGCAATTCTATCTATTAAACGTGTCATAGCAGCAGGCCCTAATGGTTTGCTTCTGGACTTATTTGAGAATGATGGCGATTTTAATTCAGGAGCGTTGACTAACTCTTATTGTACCATATGAAATTAGAACACCGTACCACTTGCTTCGAATGGGTCGACCAGCATCTCTATCTTCAAAAATGACAAGCGTAATTCGAGATGCAATTCTATCTATTAAACGTGTCATAGCAGCAGGCCCTAATGGTTTGCTTCTGGACTTATTTTGGAATGATGGCAATTTTATTTCGGGATCGTTGACTAACTCTTGTTGTACCATATGAAATTAGAACACCGTACCACTTGCTTCGAATGGGTCGACCAGCATCTCTATCTTCAAAAATGACAAGCGTAATTCGAGATGCAATTCTATCTATTAAACGTGTCATAGCAGCAGGCCCTAACGGTTTGCTTCTGGACTTATTTGAGAATGATGGCGATTTTATTTCGGGAGCGTTGACTAACTTTTGTTGTACTATATGAAATTAGAACACCGTACCCCTTGCTTCGAATGGATCAACCATAATCTCTATCTTCAAAAATGACAAGCGTAATTCGAGATTCAATTCTATCTATTAAACGTGTCATAGCAGCAGGCCCTAATGGTTTGCGTCTGAACGTATTTGAGAATGATGGCGATTTTATTTCGCGAGCGCTGACTAACTCTTTTTGTATCATATGAAATTAGAACACCGTACCACTTGCTGCGAATGGGTCGACCAGCATCTCTATCTTCAAAAGTGATAAGCGTAATTCGAGATGCAATTCTATCTATTAAACGTGTCATAGCAGCAGGCCCTAATGGTTTGCTTCTGGACGTATTTGAGAATGATGGCGATTTTATTTCGGGAGCGCTGACTAACTCTTTTTGTACCATATGAAATTAGAACACCGTACCACTTGCTTCGAATGGGTCGACCAGCATCTCTATCTTCAAAAATGACAAGCGTAATTCGAGATGCAATTCTATCTATTAAACGTGTCATAGCAGCAGGCCCTAATGGTTTGCTTGTGGACGTATTTGAGAATGATGGCGATTTTATTTCGGGAGCGCTGACTAACTTTTGTTGTACTATATGAAATTAGAACACCGTAGCACTTGCTTCGAATGGGTCGACCAGCATCTCTATCTTCAAAAATGACAAGCGTAATTCGAGATGCAATTCTATCTATTAAACGTGTCATAGCAGCAGGCCCTAATGGTTTGCTCTGGGCGTATTTGAGAATGATGGCGATTTTATTTCGGGAGCGCTGACTAACATTTGTTGTACTATATGAAATTAGAACACCGTAGCACTTGCTTCGAATGGGTCGACCAGCATCTCTATCTTCAAAAATGACAAGCGTAATTCGAGATGCAATTCTATCTATTAAACGTGTCATAGCAGCAGGCCCTAATGGTTTGCTTCTGGACGTATTTGAGAATGATGGCGATTTTATTTCGGGAGCGCTGACTAACTTTTGTTGTACTATATGAAATTAGAACACCGTACCACTTGCTTCGAATGGGTCGACCAGCATCTCTATCTTCAAAAATGACAAGCGTAATTCGAGATGCAATTCTATCTATTAAACGTGTCATAGCAGCAGGCCCTAATGTTTTGCTTGTGGACGTATTTGAGAATGATGGCGATTTTATTTCGGGAGCGTTGACTAACTCTTATTTTATCATATGAAATTAGAACACCGTACCACTTGCTTCGAATGGGTCGACCAGCATCTCTATCTTCAAAAATGACAATCGTAATTCGAGATGCAATTCTATCTATTAAACGTGTCATAGCAGAAGGCCCTAACGGTTTGCTTCTGAACTTATTTGAGAATGCTGGTGATTTTATTTCGGGAGCGTTGACTAACTTTTATTTTAACATATGAAATTAGAACGCCGTACCACTTGCTTCGAATGGGTCGACCAGCATCTCTATCTTCAAAAGTGACAAGCTTAATTCGAGATGCAATTCTATCTATTAAACGTGTCATAGCAGCAGGCCCTAACGGTTTGCTTCTGGACTTATTTGAGAATGATGGCGATTGTATTTCAGGTGCGTTGACTAACTCTTATTGTACCATATGAAATTAGAACACCGTACCACTTGCTTCGAATGGGTCGACCAGCATCTCTATCTTCAAAAATGACAAGCGTAATTCGAGATGCAATTCTATCTATTAAACGTGTCATACCAGTAGGCCCTAACGGTTTGCGTCTGGAGTTATTTTAGAATGATGACGATTTTATTTCGGGAGCGTTGACTAACTCTAATTGTACCATATGAAATTATAACACCGTACCCCTTGCTTCGAATGGATTAACCATAATCTCTTTCTTCAAAAATGACAATCGTAATTCGAGATGCAATTCTATCTATTAAACGTGTCATAGAAGAAGGCCCTAACGGTTTGCTTCTGGACTTATTTGAGAATCATGGCGATTTTATTTCGGGAGCATTGACTAACTCTTATTGTTCCATATGAAATTAGAACACCGTACCACTAGCTTCGAATGGGTCGACCAGCATCTCTGTCTTCAAAAATGACAATCGTAATTCGAGATGCAATTCTATCTATTAAACGTATCATAGCAGCAGGCTCTAACGGTTTGCTTCTGGACTTATTTGAGAATGATGGCGAATTTATTTCGGGAGCGTTGACTAACTCTTATTGTACCATATTAAATTAGAACACCGTACCACTTGCTTCGAATGGATTAACATAATCTCTTTCTTTAAAAATGACAATCTTAATTCGGGGCAATTCTATCTATTAAGCGTGTCATAGAAGAAGGCCCTAACGGTTTGCTTCGGACTTATTTGAAGAATCATGGCGATTTTTATTTCTGAGGCATTGACTAACTCTTGTGTTCCATGAAATTAGAACACCGTACCACCCCAACTTCGAATGGTCGACCAGCATCTCTGTCTTCAAAAATGACAATCGTAATTCGAGATGTAATTCTATCTATTAAACGTATCATAGCAGCAGGCTATAACGGTTTGCTTCTGGACTTATTTGAGAATGATGGCGAATTTATTTCGGGAGCGTTGACTAACTCTTATTGTACCATATTAAATTAGAACACCGTACCACTTGCTTCGAATGGGTCGACCAGCATCTCTATCTTCAAAAATGACAATCGTAATTCGAGATGCAATTCTATCTATTAAACGTGTCATAGCAGCAGGCCCTAATGGTTTGCTTCTGGACTTATTTGAGAATGATAGCGTTTTTTTCGGGAGTGTTGACTAAATTTTGTTGTACTATATGAAATTAGAACACCGTACCACTTGCTTCGAATGGGTCGACCAGCATCTCTATCTTCAAAAATGACAAGCGTAATTCGAGATGCAATTCTATCTATTAAACGTGTCATAGCAGCAGGCCCTAATGGTTTGCTTCTGGGCGTATTTGAGAATGATGGCGATTTTATTTCGGGAGCGCTGACTAACATTTGTTGTACTATATGAAATTAGAACACCGTACCACTTGCTTCGGGCGGTCGACCAGCATCTCTTTCTTCAAATATGACAAGCGTAATTCGAAGATACAATTCTATCTATTAAACGTATCATAGCAGCAGGCTAATGTTTTTGCTTGGACGTATTTGAAATGTTAAGCATTTTATTTCGAGAACGTTGACTAACTCTTATTTTACATCATATGAAATTAGAACACCGACACCACTTGCTTCAATGGGTCGAAGCCAGCATCTCTATCTTCAAAATGACAATCGTAATTCGAGATGCAATTCTATTAAACGTGTGTCATGAGCCTAACGGTTTGCTTCTGGACGTATTTGAGAATGATGGCGATTTTATTTCGGGAGCGCTGACTAACTTTTATTTTAACATATGAAATTAGAACGCCGTACCACTTGCTTCGAATGGGTCGACCAACATCTCTATCTTCAAAAGTGACAAGCGTAATTCGAGATGCAATTCTATCTATTAAACGTGTCATAGCAGCAGGCCCTAACGGTTTGCTTCTGGACTTATTTGAGAATGATGGCGATTTTATTTCGGGAGCGTTGACTAACTATTGTTGTACAATATGAAATTAGAACACCGTACTACCTGCCTTGAATGGGTCGACCAGCATCTCTATCTTCAAAAATGACCGGCGTAATTCGAGATGCAATTCTATCTGATTAAACGATGTCATGGCAGCAGGCCCCTAATGGTTTGCTTCTGGACGTATTTAAGAATGATGATGGCGATTTTTTATTTCGAGGAGCGCTGACAAACTCTTTTGTACTATATGAAATTAGAACACCGTACCACTTGCTTCGAATGGGTCGACCAGCATCTCTATCTTCAAAAATGACAAGCGTAATTCGAGATGCAATTCTATCTATTAAACGTGTCATGGCAGCAGGCCGTAATGGTTTGCTTCTGGACATATTTGAGAATGATGGCGATTTTATTTCGGGAGCGCTAACTAACTTTTGTTGTACTATATGAAATTAGAACACCGTACCCTTTGCTTCGAATGGATCAACCATAATCTCTATCTTCAAAAATGATAAGCGTAATTCGAGATTAAATTCTATCTATTAAACGTGTCATAGCAGCAGGCCCTAATGGTTTGCTTATGGACGTATTTGAGAATGATGGCGATTTTATTTCGGGAGCGCTGACTAACTTTTGTTGTACCATATGAAATTAGAACACCGTACCACTTGCTTCGAATGGGTCGACCAGCATGTCTATCTTCAAAAGTGATAAGCGTAATTCGAGATGCAATTCTATCTATTAAACGTGTCATAGCAGCAGGCCCTAATGGTTTGCTTCTGGACGTATTTGAGAATGATGGCGATTTTATTTCGGGAGCGCTGACAAACTCTTTTTGTACCATATGAAATTAGAACACCGTACCACTTGCTTCGAATGGGTCGACCAGCATCTCTATCTTCAAAAATGACAAGCGTAGTTCGAGATGCAATTCTATCTATTAAACGTGTCATAGCAGCAGGCCCTAATGGTTTACTTGTGGACGTATTTGAGAATGATGGCGATTTTATTTCGGTAGCGCTGACTAACTTTTGTTGTACTATATGAAATAAGAACACCGTAGCACTTGCTTCGAATGGGTCGCCCAGCATCTCCATCTTCAAAAATAACAAGCGTAATTCGAGATGCAATTCTATCTATTAAACGTGTCATAGAAGCAGGCCCTAATGGTTTGCTTCTGGGCGTATTTGAGAATGATGGCGATTTTATTTCGGGAGCGCTGACTAACATTTGTTGTACTATATGAAATTAGAACACCGTAGCACTTGCTTCGAATGGGTCGACCAGCATCTCTATCTTCAAAAATGACGAGCGTAATTCGAGATGCAATTCTATCTATTAAACGTGTCATAGCAGCAGGCCCTAATGGTTTGCTTCTGGACGTATTTGAGAATGATGGCGATTTTATTTCGGGAGCGCTGACTAACATTTGTTGTACTATATGAAATTAGAACACCGTACCACTTGCTTCGAATGGGTCGACCAGCATCTCTATCTTCAAAAATGACAAGCGTAATTCGAGATGCAATTCTATCTATTAAACGTGTCATGGCAGCAGGCCGTAATGGTTTGCTTCTGGACATATTTGAGAATGATGGCGATTTTATTTCGGGAGCGCTAACTAACTTTTGTTGTACTATATGAAATTAGAACACCGTACCCTTGCTTCGAATGGGTCGACCAGCATCTCTATCTTCAAAAATGACAAGCGTAATTCGAGATGCAATTCTATCTATTAAACGTGTCATAGCAGCAGGCCCTAATGGTTTGCTTCTGGACGTATTTGAGAATGATGGCGATTTTATTTCGGGAGCGCTGACTAACTTTTGTTGTACCATATGAAATTAGAACACCGTACCACTTGCTTCGAATGGGTCGACCAGCATCTCTATCTTCAAAAATGACAAGCGTAATTCGAGATGCAATTCTATCTATTAAACGTGTCATAGCAGCAGGCCCTAATGGTTTGCTTCTGGACGTATTTGAGAATGATGGCGATTTTATTTCGGGAGCGCTGACTAACTCTTTGTTGTACTATATGAAATTAGAACACCGTACCACTTGCTTCGAATGGGTCGACCAGCATCTCTATCTTCAAAAATGACAAGCGTAATTCGAGATGCAATTCTATCTATTAAACGTGTCATAGCAGCAGGCCCTAATGGTTTGCTTCTGGACGTATTTGAGAATGATGGCGATTTTATTTCGGTAGCGCTGACTAACTTTTGTTGTACTATATGAAATTAGAACACCGTAGCACTTGCTTCGAATGGGTCGACCAGCATCTCTATCTTCAAAAATGACAAGCGTAATTCGAGATGCAATTCTATCTATTAAACGTGTCATAGCAGCAGGCCCTAATGGTTTGCTTCTGGACGTATTTGAGAATGATGGCGATTTTATTTCGGGAGCGCTGACTAACTCTTTTGTACCATATGAAATTAGAACACCGTACCACTTGCTTCGAATGGGTCGACCAGCATCTCTATCTTCAAAAATGACAAGCGTAATTCGAGATGCAATTCTATCTATTAAACGTGTCATAGCAGCAGGCCCTAATGGTTTGCTTCTGGACGTATTTGAGAATGATGGCGATTTTATTTCGGGAGCGCTGACTAACTTTTGTTGTACTATATGAAATTAGAACACCGTACCACTTGCTTCGAATGGGTCGACCAGCATCTCTATCTTCAAAAATGACAAGCGTAATTCGAGATGCAATTCTATCTATTAAACGTGTCATAGCAGCAGGCCCTAATGGTTTGCTTCTGGACGTATTTGAGAATGATGGCGATTTTATTTCGGGAGCGCTGACTAACTCTTGTTGTACTCATATGAAATTAGAACACCGTACCACTTGCTTCGAATGGGTCGACCAGCATCTCTCATCTTCAAAAATGACAAGCGTAATTCGAGATGCAATTCTATCTATTAAGCGTGTCATAGCAGCAGGCCCTAATGGTTTGCTTCTGGTCGTATTTGAGAATGATGGCGATTTTATTTCGGGAGCGCTGACAAACTCTTTTTGTACCATATGAAATTAGAACACCGTACCACTTGCTTCAAATGGGTCGACCAACATCTCTATCTTCAAAAATGACAAGCGTAATTCGAGATGCAATTCCATCTATTAAACGTGTCATAGCAGCAGGCCCTAATGGTTTGCTTGTGGACGTATTTGAGAATGATGGCGATTTTATTTCGGGAGCGCTGTCTAACTTTTGTTGTACTATATGAAATTAGAACACCGTAGCACTTGCTTCGAATGGGTCGACCAGCATCTCTATCTTCAAAAATGACAAGCGTAATTCGAGATGCAATTCTATCTTTTAAACGTGTCATAGCAGCAGGCCCTAATGGTTTGCTTCTGGGCGTATTTGAGAATGATGGCGATTTTATTTCGGGAGCGCTGACTAACTTTTGTTGTACTATATGAAATTCGAACACCGTACCACTTGCTTCGAATGGGTCGACCAGCATCTCTATCTTCAAAAATGCCAAGCGTAATTCGAGATGCAATTCTATCTATTAAACGTGTCATAGCAGCAGGCCCTAATGGTTTGCTTGTGGACGTATTTGAGAATGATGGCGATTTTATTTCGGGAGCGCTGACTAACTCTTTTTGTACCATATGAAATTAGAACACCGTGCCACTTTCTTCGAATGGGTCGACCTGCATCTCTATCTTCAAAAATGACAAGCGTAATTCGAGATGCAATTCTATCTATTAAACGTGTCATAGCAGCAGGCCCTAATGGTTTGCTTCTGGACGTATTTGAGAATGAAGGCGATTTTATTTCGGGAGCGCTGACTAAATTTTGTTGTACCGTATGAAATTAGAACATCGTACCACTTGCTTCGAATGGGTCGACCAGCATCGCTATCTTCTAAAATGACAAGCGTGATTCGAGATGCAATTCTATCTATTAAACGTGTCATAGCAGCAGGCCCTAATGGTTTGCTTCTGGACGTATTTGAGAATGATGGCGATTTTATTTGGGGAGCGCTGACTAACATTTGTTGTACTATATGATATTAGAACACCGTACCTCTTGCTTCGAATGGGTCGACCAGCATCTCTATCTTTGAAAATGACAAGCGTAATTCGAGATTCAATTCTATCTATTAAACGTTTCATAGCAGCAGGCCCTAATGGTTTGCTTCTGGACTTATTTGAGAATGAAGGCGATTTTATTTCGGGAGCGTTGACTAAATTTTGTTGTACCATATGAAATTAGAACACCGTACCTCCTTGCTTCGAATGGGTCGACCCAGCATCTCTATCCTTTAAAAATGACAAGCGTAATTCGAGATGCAATTCTATCTATTAAACGTTTCATAGCAGCAGGCCCCAATGGTTTGCTTCTGGACTTATTTGAGAATGAAGGCGATTTTATTTCGGGAGCGTTGACTAACTTTTGTTGTACCATGTGAAATTAGAACACCGTATCACTTGCTTCGAATGTATCGACCAGCATCTCTATCTTCAAAAATGGCAATCGTAATTCGTGTGCTAACAATCGTGATATAAGCTTGACTCTAATCGTGTCTGGATTATTCACTTCGATAATCTTACGTCGTCTTAGCGCTTCGCGTGAATCACACACTAGAGATGAACAAGCCAGATTCCGATCAGGACGACGTTTTATAGATAACATGTGTCCATTAACGCAAGTTCTCGAATAGCTGGCCCAGAAAAGCCGTCCTTCTAGACTTTAAGGGGGCTTTTGATTCTGAGGATTGCAATGTCCTATTCGATATTCTATCGAAAAGTGGTCCACAGAAAATTTGTAAATCTTATATGCGTTCTCTACACAAACACATCAGATCGTGTTAAGGTTTACAAGGAATTAACGCACAGCATTACTACCAGCAGTGGTGTTCGTTAACGGCTGTCTAATTTCCTTTGTTTTGTTTAATTTTTTAATAGATGCTATTATGAACAACACTCTTCTACACGTTCAGGATACGGCTGTTAATGTTCTCTCAGGCGGTATGTTAGTTGATCTTGACTTTTCAGACGATATCGTACTATTATTCGACAATCGAGATTCAGCTCAAACCACCTCGAATAGATTAGCTGACGTTGTTCCGCCTTTCGGTAGGAAATTCGTAACCTCTAAATAAAAAATACTTTTACAGAATCACCCACCACTCACTCCAACTCTGCGACTTCAAAGTAAAGATCTGGACATAATTGACAGGTTTACATATTTTGGAAATTATCAGTAACCCAGGCAATATGTGTGACGAGGTGGGTATGAGAACCTCGAAAGCTAGAGTAGCTTTCTCGAAATTTCGCTGTTTATATATAAACACGAGTATTTCACTTTGCCTTAAGGGTTTTGCTTGCAGTGCATCTGTAAGCGCAGTTTCATTATACGCTAGTGAGTCACGGCCACTTAGAATGATGACTTTACACGCTTAGACATTCGACCATCGTTGTTGGAGAAGCATAGCACATGCTGGCTGCCAACAACGAATAATCAATGCTGACATCCGTATATGTATTTTTGTATGGGCTCACAAGTACTTCTCATTAGAAAAAACAAATAGGGCCCCGTCAACTACGTTGGCTTGGTCACGTTTTGCGTATGCCCCAAATCGATTGCCCAGGCAAGCACTATTCTCTCACCCGACGCCAGATTGGCGTAAGAAACAAAGTCGGCCGATTTGAACATAGCAGGAACAGTTAAAGTCAACTACATCATAATTGGGTAGTATATGACCCACTCGTCTGCCAGGATGGGGTCCGCGTGCGCATCATAGCTCTTTGAAACCCTGCGCAATATGGTGTCGAGTCGAGATCAGTGGCGATCTTGTTGCAGATTTCTAGAATCATCTTCGCTACTTTCTTTTCTCAGTAAGGCAGAATTAGCTGCAAGGTTTGGTGATGCTTATGACGTGATACAGTGAAAACCGCACGGAAGCCGTATCGCAGATGTTTCCATCTTCATGCTGACTTGTCCATAATGGTGTTATGTAGAGGTTTAGCTTTACTCACTTCTGGTTGTTATCTATACTCATAGTAACTAGGTGGTCTCTCGTAAATTTCAATAATAATTCCTTAGCATAAATTATTAATTTTTTCGTTATTTATTAAAAATATTTCTTGTTTTTTGTTTCTCTTATGGTTATACATGAATGACATATTAATTACTATTGGCTTTTGTAAAACTGTGCATGATAAATAAATATATATATATATATATATATATATATATATATATATATATATAGACTGTCTGCCTTTCCTAGATGTACTATTAAAGAAAGAAACTAATGGTAAATTAAACAGAACAATTTACCATAATCCAACATGGTCTGCACAGTATTTGCATTACAGCAGTTTTGTGCCATTTCAATATAAATTATCAACAGTTCGTGGTTGCTTCTCAAGAATTGACAGGTTGGTTAGTCAAGATTCTAAAGAAAATGAATATAATAAAGCAATTAACGATATAATGTCTAATGGCTATCCCAGACAATTAATTGAATCAATTATTAAAAGGGGAATTTACCAAAAACAGACGTATTATGGGCCAGAAATGAAAACAGTCTACCTAAACATCCCATTTAAGGGGGATGCAGTTTCCCGAATGGCATCATAGAAAGTTGAAGCAGAATTAACACGCACATTTAATGCAGCCAAAATACGAGTGTTATTTAGGGTAACACACTTGCCTTTACCAGCAATCAAAGAGAAACAGCCGTTAATGTCGATATCAAATATTATTTACCAATATGCATGCGCAAGTTGTCGATCAACTTACGTAGGCCGATCGACCAGACGGTTAATTACTCGAATGAGAGAACATTGCAACTTAAACGCCTGTTTTAAATCAAATGGTGAATACACGTCTGCTATTGCGCAACATAATATATATATATATATATATATATATATATATATATTCGGAGCAGATAAGGCCTATCAAGCTTAAGTGACAGATAATTTAATATTAGGTAACAACCGATCACATTCTAAATATAAATAGTGTTCAAGGCAATGATGTTTGCGTCTATTTGTGTCTTGGTACGTATGCATTTATACATACCGGACTTTAACGCTGAAATCACGTTTTTTATCCTTATGAATTTCTGAGTACGAACTAATCGTTTTTTAGTCACCGCCACAAGGCCGTGTCATAGTTACTGTTCTGATAATGTCAATAAACGTATGATCTGCGTGTGGATTGAGTGCACTACCATGAGAAGAAAGGAAAGCGATTTCTAGCGCCATTACCTATACCAATTATCCTGGCCAGATTGTGTCTTTGATTGGCAGACCATCTAAGAGAAAGAAAACTGAAATTAAACCATTGAGCAGATAGTCCTCGTCAGCCTTCCTTGGAAGACTATCTCAAAGTAGGAAAATCGAACACAAATAAACTATCTCTCCTGGAAAGGCGCGACCTGGTTTTTTATAGCCCACAATTAATCATAAAATTTACAAACATCATTGTATCCATACTGCATCAGCTACACGTATGATAAAAAGTACGTTATCTGCTGAGTTGCGCAGGATGGACAAACGAAAACAAGATACTACAGATGTACCTGAAAGTGGGGCCCCCACGTTCAAAGAATCGCAGCGTTCTCGTCGTATGGTATGCTTCTATTCTGAAGGTATTAGTCTTGAAAAGCCGTGCCCATATACGCAAGTTCTAGATAAAAAAGGAAGACGACTGGCGATGCTACCTTCTTTGAACTGAAGTTGAACACATGCGTGTTGGATTTCCAACTGTCTTTGCTAGTTCTTGCGTATCGCTTAAACCAAACGATGGTGTGTTAATTGGCTCTTCGTAAGTTAGACCTCTTACATGGTGAGTTAGCCAGCGTTTGAAGGTAGATGAAGTTCCCACACACGGTATCCTCATTACTTGTCTCTTGGAGACAAGATCTGCGTTAAGCACACTCCTTCGGACCTGGTTCACTGGAAGCGGAGATTCTTCTGCCATCCCAATGCGTATGTGATCTAGCCATGTATGGCATTGCCTTACTGCTATTCAGTGTTGCTTTGAAAGCCTTACTTGACTGGAGGGCTAAAAACTCGCGTATATAATTCCAGGCTCTGCGAAAGCAACCTCATTTTCAGATTCTTAAATGTGTTTGAATCAAAACTCCGTTAATGCAGTAATGATAGCTGTCAGATTTGGCCTCTGGCCGTGAGCTGCGTTCCAACATCTTAGTGATTGCCAGTTATATCACCGCCATACTAGATAAAGAACGTAAAATGGCGCTGTAGGGAAATCGGCTTTGGCTTGTTGTTTTGAACGCAATTTTAACACCACAAGCGGCATCTTGCCATAAGGCATTGCTATGTTATCAACGCAGGTGGAACATCGATATGTAATTGTACTCAAGTCGACCACATTTTAGTATGCGGCCTCACGAATTACGTCCGAATATCTGTTCACTGAAGACGAATACAATGGTGCTGAATACTTGTAGAGATGTTTCTGCTGGGCCACATACAGCTACAGTCAATAGCGCACCGAATCGGATTTAGACCGATTTAAAGGAAAAGCTTAAGTAAGCCTGGCCTGTCTTAATACGATAAAACACGAAAACTTGTTTACTATCTCTGGCTCGGTAGTTTTGCAAGCAGTTTTCTGACAGCTACGCGTTGTATAAATGACAAAACCAGATCAATCAGGCGTAATCGAAGCGTACACATTTGCTAACTGAAAAGAAGGCACGAGAACCTATTGTTTCTGACACAAATTTTTTCACTAATTTCAAAATCTCAATCAGCCTTATTTAAAGCGGTGTGTTTAACGACCAAGTGTCTTCTGAATTTTGCTTCGAGATGGACATTGAATCTCATTTTTATGATGAAGTTTCAGGGTCGTACATTCTCATGTATGACCTCAACCGTGTTTGATTCAATGGCCTCCCTTCTAAATTTTTCAATTTTGGCGGAATAGAAGTTCAGAATAACCTGCACAATTTATGTCATTATCTGGATGGAAGAATCCGTCAAAAACGAGTGTAAGAGTGCCGTTGCGCTAAGACTAGCACTCCTGCTAATTGTCATGTTAAGTTTTCTCTGCACCGCGTCTAAGGTGATCACTAATATTTTACTCAGAATGATTTGCGAAGAGGAAAAGTATGTAACTATGTCAGCTGAAGCAGGTTTTCAAGTGAGAAGGAAATGCGTGGGTTAAATCCATGCACTTCGCCGCAATCTTGTATTTCGCCATTTGCTATCAGCGACTGAAAATTGTTGGTTTTCTAGACTTCTCAGCTGCTTTCGATTCTAACTTTATGGCAAGCTGTACTTAGTGATGGCATCCCATCCTAAACTGTTCGAATTCCCTAAAACTTCTCATGACCAATTTGCCTGTATTCGTACTAATGAGGGTTTTCCTGAACCCTTTTCTAATGGCTTCGGCGTTCGAAAAGTATGTCATAACCTCAAGCGTATTTAATTAAGTTGTCGATGCAGTGTCCGCTATGGTCAACGCAATACCGAAATGGTGATCGGCGGTGGTGGCCGACTTGTTCAACGGAAATACGTTGTTAATGATGCATTGACGGCATAAAAGGAAGAAAATCTCCAGCGAGCCATTAATTGAGTTCAAAAGTGTTAGTCCAGTACGATCTGAATTTGGACGCAGCGAAGACGATCATAACAACCAAGTTTGATCCGCAGCCTAAGATTGCGCTAACCGACTCCCTACTACCCGTTGTCAAGGACTATTTTTAACTAGGATCTCTGGTAACTCAAGTCGAATCGGCTTCTGCCGTGCTGCCTTTGCAATTGATGTTTTCAGAAAATTGAGCATGACAATCTGAAAAGGCTCATCTATTTTACTCAGCACTAAGTTGTATTCCTTCATTTAAAATACATTGTTGGTCCCTCTTTGTTTTGCGATGACTTAGATGATGAACAAATATTGCTACCAGTGCCTGAAAAGCTTTATTAATCGATGTATATGCTTAGTTTGGTTTAGGCTACTGTCAGCTGAGTGTCACGAGGCATTGATTGAGAGATAAATTTACGCGCCGAACAGTTCCATACGGACGATCTTTGATGTTCCATCCTAATCGAACCTTGTTACGGGACATCGAATGCGTTGGTTGTGGCACTGCTTGAAAAGATTAATTTTACGTCGTGCTCACCAGACCATGAGGCTACTCTGGCGGATGTCTGGAACCGCAGAAGGTATAAACCAGCTTTGTTTTGGCCAGATAATATTCTTCGCGATATCAGTCATTTGATCACGCCACACCATATATTCACTAACCAAGAGAAACTGGAATGAACAAAAATTTTGATAGTCTAGCATAAACAGAGTTTAGTGGGAAGGTCGAGCCAATTCTGTATTTCTGGTGTCGATCCTCTGAAAACAACCGGTCGGCAGATCTAGTTTTATATTTATGCATGTTATTGTGATTTCTACCTTCAGTATTATACGAATTTTCAGAGTTATTCACTATAATAATTTGTTTCTATTGATATCCGATTTTACATTAAATCCTACGTAGCTTCCATGCAATGCTCTATCTCTTGTGGAAATATCTAATTTAATTATTTTGAGCTCGCATAAAACAATACATATGTTTCATAGTTATGCAGCAGCGAAGTATCATTTCTTTTATCCTAATGTACTTATGTGTATATCTCTCGTAAATTTGTTAAACATTTCATTTTTATTATATTTAATTCGTTCTTTGGGTTGTTGCCGTTAAACTACTCCTATGACAGTAGAAGGACAATGTGTTGAGTAACCCCGAGGTAAAACATGATTTTGTATAAAATGTGTTGTGGCCTTGGCAAACAACAAGAGGACGGATAACCTCAGCACAAAATTGCATCAAATCAGAACCTCATTCGTGCCAAATAATATTAAATCACAATCACCGTCAACTTCTATACTGAACCGAACGTCGTGCAGTAGTCAATGTGTTGACTTACGTTTTAAGTCTTGTAAAATGTATGAGCGAAAATATGTCACTGTAGCTGAGCCAAAATGTTGTGACACCCAAGCTGGAATGCTCTATGTGAGACTGGAGAGGTCTGATATTGTTGCAAACTTGACGTGGATTAAATAAAACAGTCCTAACGTAAGACTTTCACTCTGAGATTAATCAGTGATTGTGGTTTCTTTCGATTTCGTCAACCGCAACACGATCTCATTTTTACATTTCTATATGCCCCTGATGGTCTTAGACTGTCACTATATATTCCGTAATAAATTCTATTGGCTTTTGCAGCAAATATTCTACTTGACTTTAAAGCTAGACTATTTTTGGCCCATGTTAATATCTGCATGAGCCAAATGCTTCTAACAGTCCTTAATTTTTACATACAAATTCACTTTTTTTACTTACGCAAAATATGATTTCTTTAATACCCCATGAAATGTCCTCTAGCCTTCAGTTCCTGCGGACAATCTAGTGATTGCCAGTTACTTTGACGCCATACTAGGTCAGAACTGCTGAAGGCAATACTGTGAGGAGACTGTTCCCGACAAATAATATCTAAAAAGATGGTATCACACGCTCCTTTCTTGCACTTAGACTCTATCATATCGTGGGGAAACAGCATCAAGCCAACAAAAAAGATGTGGCATTAGCCATACAGGTGGAAGAATGGAAACATACTTAGATCACCCAAATTCTGGTACGATGGTTGTCCTCTGACCAGAACGCAAGAGAGTACCGCGTGTGACACAATAGTTCGACGAATAAATCTGTTCACGTTTGTGACTGCCAGAATCCTATTGAAATTTTACCCCTTGCAGTCGCCTTAATTCTTCGCAGATATCTACACTAAAACGGAAGAATGTGCTGCTAGCCTTTAGGAACTCGTTTTGTTATACTTATCACCTGTAAGCCGATTGTGTACCAAACAGCATATTAAAATTTATGACGTGAGAGTTTCAGTAATCTCAAGGTCTGCAAGTCCAGAATATTAATAGTTCTCAATCATGCCGATGGAATAATTATACTACTGAATATAGTTATATTCAGTAATATAATTGTTCCATCGACACGATTGAGAACTATTAATATTCTACCTGAAGTGATGTATTAGCTGAGATTCAGGAGCAAAATTTGCGAATAGACTAGGTCTCTACCGTCGATCTGGGCTCTCGTCACTCTCCGTGGCCTTGTCTGTGGTAAATGGTTTTCTTTCTTCTTGAGAATTAATATTACACATGTTACTAGCATAATTTACTGATGAGTTATTTCACATTTTTAATTCTATAGAATTTTTTTCTTTGCTCATCTTTTCTCTAAGTTGACACATCTATATCATTTTCGAACTCCAGTTCCATAATGCCCATCTGGATCTGTCACTTCAAAGCATACGTCGCTCTTGCTGGAGAAGTGATATTGAATTAAAGGATTATGACTGGATTTTATTTTATATATATACCGGTTGTAAAAACCAAATATTGTATAAAACAAATAAAATTTAAAAAAACAGGCCAGTTTTAGACCTCATTGAGTAACTCTTCAGCACTAGTCAGAAATGTATTTGATAACTTAGGCAAAGTTTATCTGTTTAAAAATTTCTATCAACTCCTTATTCAATAGTTCTATTATATGTCAATATTTTTGCGATAAAAATATTGTTTGTCCGATTTGATGCTCTACTGTGTGTGGTCATCTGGGACGTTTATTTTAATGCGCCTACATCTAACAAATTGCTCTGTACACGTATTTTTCGTTATTTGACCATCTATACTGTGTAATTAAAGCGTGTTGCTGGCTCAAACTGAGCGCGAAATCCCTGTGTCAAGAGGATTGCGCTTATTATTCATACAGACGTTTGCGTTTTCAGCTAGTCCTTAATGGACTAACTAGTTCGTTTTGATTCCAGTCCCAATAGCTAAGTGTCTGTATACTAGTTAGGTACAACCAGGAATATATAAACGGCATATAAACTATTTTGTCGAGTACTGTAGTCTGATGTCTCGTTTCTGCGCTCCACACATTTATGAATACGCATGGAGTAGGGGTTGACAATATTTTGCAGCTGGACGACTTAGTCTACAGTTCTGCATCTGGTACCTTCGGAAATACATATAACTACCTGCAAATTTGCGGCTTAATGCCTTTCTGAAGGTCAATAATATTGGTTGTTTAAAAAATTGAACGCATATAAGTGTGTCGCTGCATTGTGTAAGATACTTGGCTTTCTTTATCAATTAAATGATGAAATTCGTTTTTTCATACGACTGTTACTTCTTAACATCTTAATTTGAACCTAGGCTAAACTACGATGTCGTTCTTAATGCATAATATACCAAAAGTTCATGATCAAGATCTTATTCTTAGTCTGCTCAAAGCAATTGCAGAAGATCCAGTTAATATGATAGTTATTACAGCGCAAAATCATTACGTGTTGTGGCATGCTTTCTAATTAAAATGGCTTTCATGATTACTACTATACACGTCTGTCCTTTCGAAAATTATGGTTATGCCGTGTATTAGTGCAGTAAGACAGAATGACTGTCTGGATAGCTTGGTGTTCAGTTGTTTAGATGCCTAGCTGACTGAGTGACAGACTGGTTGATTATTTTCATTTAAAATTGATTTGCTGTATTTAAACGCAAATGTTTAATTTTTTGCCTATATATCTTTTTCTACATGTATATATTTTGTGTGATTGTTGATAGAAAATACTGTTATATATTTTGAGAGCTACTGAATTAAGAATTAGAATTAGGATTAGAATATCATTATTTGGATTCAAACCACACGTGTTCCACCAAATAGATGACATTATAAAAATGTACAACGGCTAAAAGACATTCTCAATGCCGCGTTTTGCGTACGCGGGTAATAGCTGTACACGGGCAGTTACACAAAGATCCGATATTTCACATTTTCCAATTTTGTTTTGTCTTTGATCGGGTTGACTCATTTTTACTTCAACTGGAAATGCGGTTCTATCACATCTTTGTTTACTGGCGACGTTTCGGTGCCTACTTTCCAGCACCATCATCAGGCAACACAACACTGATCACAATAGCAGATTTAAGCAAATGTGGTAACCTCGTTCCAAAACCATTCTATTTATATATATTTGACTCAACTCTATTTTAATCATAGGATTTGTCTCAGTAACTAAACTCAATATATAACTTTTTATAATTAGCAGACAAATCATTACCTCATCTATACATCATCTCATCTCGTATGCAGAATATTTTAGGGGAGAGAGACAGTATCGAACCTTTTGTTATTTGTTATAACTGTTTTGCTACTATGTCACGGTAATCAAAAATTAAAAATGCTAAAAGACATCCCAGAACCTAAATATGTCCATTAAGACACATATAAATAAGTAAGTCTTGATAATTTTGTTATAGACTTTATCAACACATGACAATCCAGCAGTAATATCACTCAGTACGCTAAATCAAATTTTGATACAGTTATTATAATAGAAACACAAAAAATTATTTTTAATGAATAGCTTTTATATAATAGCTATTGATATAAATACTAATAGGTTTGTCATCCAGGCTATCTGACCCGATAATTGGAAAGGTCAAAGTACAATTCGAATGTAATATTATGGATAAGTGAAAACCATGACTACCAAATGTTTATTTGTGATGATAGCTAATATAATAATATAATGCATAGTTTTTCCAATATAATAATACAGAAAATAGATACAAAAATTTCATGAAGATATGTAGTTTTGTATTTTATTCTAATCATCCGAGATATATGTGGTATTAATTTTAATTCGATTTTAATATATAAGCTTTGTAATATATGCATTTTATGTGTGCGCGTTTATTTAGAGATTTCTCAATTTTCTGTTAACCTAGAAGAAAGATAGAGTCGTGTCGAAGCAATTGGCAATTTTCATGTGTGAACGTTTGTCTTATAAGTTAAAATCTTAATTTTCTTTCATACACCGTTTATTGAACTATTTTCTAAAGAATTTCACAGCGAGTTTATAGGGGCCACCAATTGTTTGCAGTTTGCAGTCTGTAAATCCTTTTTATAAAGTCTTGTCTGGGTCTTGTATTCTTCATTTGAACTGGGGCAGTTGTTTTAGCCGAATTGAGAACTGTTACTGGTCTGCAGTATAAAAGATAGACTACGAGGACGGGTCGGCTATAGGATGACGAAGCAATTAGTGCTGGTTCAACAGGCTTTGATCACTACAGGGCGTTTCCCTTAAAATCGTCTGCACCGATAGCTATACACATTTGCACGCGTATTTCTGCAACTTCTTCATTTCACGATACCATTATTTCAGGATTCGTACAATTTTCATTTCTATTAAGATCTCAGTCGACACAATTCATCAGTTTTGGTTGTCTTTAGTTACAGGTACTCATACAAAATATTCCAAAGCAGACATTTTTAATGGTCAATTTCGCAACTCATATATATATATATATATATATATATATATATATATATATATATATATATATATATATATATACAACGAGATAGACCCTACATGCAAACAGACACACACAGACACATACGCATATACACTTACCAATCAGCCAAACAAGAAATAGAAGTAAAACCGAGTCAGACTAGTTGCCACCCACATAATCAAATGAAAACTCAGGATGTATATAAATGAAATATATATATATATATATATATATATATATATATATATATATATATATATATAATTTATAAATAAAGGCTTATCTTTTGACAACTTGTTACTTATTGATGGTCATGATTTTTGCTTTTTCTAGCTAGTTAATTTAATATTAAAATATTCTCTATTTCTAATATTTTTATAAATTAATGAGCATAATTTCTTATTTATAACTCTTTTTATTTTTTCCTCCATCTGCTTCTCCTTCGTCTTCGGTTTGTTGACTAAATTTGTTTGAAAATACCGGCGCTTCTTTAAATGACTGCGATTGAAAAGTTCATTCTGTACAACTTAAGACGCGGCGTTTTGCATGAATTGTGCTTTAAAATAAAATTCTTTGATGTGCGTGTCCAGTAAAATAGCCCAAATGTCCTTTCGGTGTTCTGAAAAGGTATTGGACCAGTGCTTTTGTGGTTTGAATTTATTAATCGTGATATTCATCGCTTTATCACGCTGCATCCTATTTGTATTATGCGTGGAACACGTTGTTAGGGAAAATTAGCAGTAAACGAAGTCCACTGATTAGGGAACATAATTAATTTTCTTAAAGCACAAGCAAGACGTATTTGCGCATCTTTTGTGCGGCACTACCACAAAATTGCTTAGTTTTAGGAGATTTAATTTGAGTTACGTACATTACATTTCTGACAACATGTCATTGCTGAATTTACTCAGAGCCTCTCTTTTTGGCTATTTCCCAACTATGCTGTTATTAAATACACCTTTGTAAAATGTCCGTCTTTTAAGATATGCTAAATTATACTCGTGTGTACATCTGAGAATATGTACTTAAACAATGTATACGGAATTTAACTGAGATTTTTTAAAGATTTTGTGCTATGTTATACGGTTTTGTTTGACAATTAGGACTGTAGTTCATTCTTTTCTGATTGGACCTTGATGTAATGAAAATATGTCAGGCCAATAGTTCTTCGATATCTTTAAAGCTAGATCAGTAAATTAGGGATGCATCACCCTTAAACAAACGATTATATTCGAGGTAAGCATTCCATTTTCTTTCACAGTCATGAAGTATATACTGCAGCAATATTAAGTCCCTGTTCTTCTGTGCTGGTCTCCATTTCTCAATTTGTTGCATTTACCTTTTAGGATATCCAAAACTTCGTTGAGCGTGTTATTGTTGACGTGTAATTACTTTTGGCTGCTTTTTGTGAATAATTAGCCTTAGGATTTCAATTCACGGAAAAAGTTTCTTCTGAGAACTATTTTCGTCTGTTGGTGGATTACCAATAGTCCTGTCATTTTATATACTTATAACATTGTTAAATAAAATTTACTATAATCAAGGTTGTGATCTTAATATAAACACCTGACCCATTAAATACATACATTTGTCAGTATAAACTAAGAATTGTATTGTTTAGAAAATACAATTCCTCCAGTATATAGGTTACGTCCTTATTGGGAACGCATCACGTACTGGCCAGAATTTGCCCACACAACCATTGTTCGTTTTGTTAAATTTATTTGTTTGGTTAAATGTAGACTTTTTAATGTATCAGAAAAAATGATTAATATGAATTACTTTTTCACTCTAAAACATAAATTACCCAATAGCCGGAGGTATGACGACTAAATCCTTCTTTTTCCTCATCAGGCATGAATTTCCAAGTAGGAGAGCATGATTTGGCTCTTCATAATTTTCATCGTTGGTGTTCTGTCGAATTTAAGAAAAGATGAAAATAACCTATCAAAAATATGCAATAGAACACATTTTTTGCTAAGAAGAATGCTTCTAACGTTTTATAATATTCGACTTTATTTTACCAAAATCCAGAAAAAAATTAAAATATTGGAATAGATAATTTTTTTCCATTATAAAATAACAATATAAATACGATTCGCAAACTAAAGTTTGAGAACTTGAGATAAACACTTGTGGCAATGGCCACCTTTAAGACAAATAATGAACAAAGGGTCTTATCTAGGGCAGACAGTATTTCAACAGAAATTCCTCGCAGAAGCGTCCGTATAAGAATGAAGCAGTCAGCCCAATGAGAAAAGCAGACTTAGAGCTGAAGTGAACATAAATTAATTAATGTGTAAATTTGTTTTATTAAATCGATGCTCGTTGTGCGAGCAAAATTCTATATATAATTGAGTAAAAATAAAGCATTTGTTGTACATTTAAAATGGCTTCTGATGGGTTAGAAACGTTGATTCAGGCATTGACTTCCCAAATGAATAATTTAACTGCAGAATTAGGCATAATTAAGGCTCGTCTAGACGATACGCTAATAATAAATACGGAAGACATCCAAGTACGTGGACCATCCAACATAGGTGGATAAAACAATGGCGACCGCGCCGAAGAGGAATCAGGAGGAAATATGCCGGTGTTTTCAGCCGAGTCGACGAGTTATTTCTGACCGTCATCAGAGTTTAAGCCGATGTTGGCACCACTAGATGTGGAAAGGCCACAGTTGTGGTTCGAAAAATTTGAAGCATCAGTTCGAGCCCAAGAATTTACATTGGAAGCACCTATTGTGCGTGTAGCTGTCCAGGAATTAGTGGACCGGACAGTAGCAGTCCAATTGGAATTGCCGGTTGACCTCACGTATGAAGAATACAAAAGACGCGTGTTGGATCATTTCCGGGCCAGGCCTCAGGAAGTGTTCTTAGAATTATACAGCCTGAAACCATTAATGGGTGAGATGCCCATGGATACCATGGCACGTATCAAGCGGTGGTTCTCGAAGCTTACCGAGTCTTTACCCGGCTTGCAATCACATGGGGCCATCATGTTCATGCTGCTGGATCCTACCAGATACGGTGAAATATCCAGCGCGAGGGAGGCCTGGAGAAGAGACTTCAGGCTCTTCAAAGTTCGGCCATAATGACAAACAAAGTGGCAGCTGCATCTCCACGCATGGGTCCAGTTACAACATCTGACAGGAGCGACATACCGTATTGGAATTCTTCGCGGCATAATAAGCAGTTCCGCGACAGAAGGCAACAGCCAGTGGCCTGGAAGCAAAGTCAGTATATAAGGACTCCAGCTCCGACGAATACGACGTATAAGCGTCAGCAAAACCCATGTACTGCTCCTCGAGAACGGCCAGTGCAGTGGGGTAACAGGGTGCACAATCTCACAAATAAAGGTGGGAGAGAGCAGGGCACAAATATTAATCCTTTGGTGGCTCCGACGGGTAGATCGAATGAAGACCAGCAGATCAAACAAAAAAGTGGTCCGAACCAGATGGCCTTTGAAGAAAAGGAAGTGTGGGAAACATTGCCAAATGTAAGAATTTTCATTAAAGTTAAATTTTTAGAACTCTTCAACGGACAGCCAGTAATAATGCAATTGGATACTGGAGCTGATGTGTCGGTACTACCATTGACTTGGCCATTGAACAATGTAAAACCTACGAAAGCAAGTTTATGTCAGGCATCGGGCGCATCGATGGTGGCTGTGGGCGAGTGGGACACGAAGTTGTTAATAAATGAAAATGTCTATCATATGTCTTTTGTTGTTTCGAATACGCAAACACCCTTATTAGGACTTGATTTCATTAGAAAATGGGTTAAGACGATAGACTGTCCAAATAAACGTGTATGCCTATCGCGGCCTGAGGGAATAAGTTCAATAAAGTCTATATGTACCCCTAAGGAGCAGGAGGAGACCAGTTGTCTGCCTGGGTGGTGGAAGAATCTTCAAACCCAATATAACATTATATTCCAACTGCCTGATTGTAGCGAGCGTCCAGGGCCGACGGTCGACCAGTTTAAGCTATGGCTAGAACTAAATGACGGTTACGAACCACCAAAAGTATATGGTGCCCCTCCAAAGAAATTAGCAACAGCGACTCGTGCAACCCAAGAAATGATAGAAGCCGGCGTTCTTGAACCGTCAACATCTGTTTTTCGTGCTCCGATGGTTTATGTTACGAAAAAGGATGGTTCGCTCCGACCAGCGGCTGATTTTAGGCAATTGAACTCAGTAACTAAACCGGACCCGTATCCCATGCCGGCTCTGCGTGATCTGTTCTTACAGCTAGCGGGAGGCAAATGGTTTGCCGTGCTTGATCTTAAACAGGGATTTTGGCAAATAGGCGTGCGGCCCGAAGACCGATGGAAGTTAGCGGTACAAGTACCCCAAGGTCATTTCCAATTCACCCGGGTACCATTTGGCCTTAAAAACGCACCGAAAGTGTTCCAAAGAATGATGGACTCGTTCGTGTCTGACTTAACTTGTACAACAGCTTACGTAGACGATGTTATTATATGGGCCACTACTGAACACGAATTACGTGTGAGGCTGCAGAAGATGTTGGCCAAAGCTGTAGAATGGCGATTACATTTTAATCCAGAAAAGGTACAGATAGGTCAAGAAGTGCGGTTCTTGGGGCACTTAGTCTCAGCGGACGGATGCATGCCGTTAGATTCGAATGTACAACCTATCAGGGATTATCCGGTGCCTACTACTAGAAAACAATTGCGCCGGTTTATTGGTATGGTGAATTTCTATAGACCATACCTCGCAGGGATGGCGGTTACGCAACAGCCCTTATCTCAGTTAACTAGTGCCAAGATACCATTTCGTTGGACGGAGGAGGCTCAACAAGCGTTTGTGCTATGTAAGCAGAAATTAATAGATGCAACTATTTTGACTTTCCCGGTAGGTAATATGTCAATTGTTACAGACGCGTCAGATATTGGTATAGGAGCGGTGTTACAAGCTGACGGACGTCCTGCGCAATATATAAGTCGCACACTCACTAAGGCGGAACAGAACTATACAGTCACAGAAAAAGAATTACTAGCCGTACAATGGGCGCTGCGGAAGTTTAGATATTTTGTCATCGGGGGACACGTGGACGTCTTTACCGACCACAAAGCGCTAGTGCATTGGAGATCACTATGTATTGAGAAGAAACGTGTACATCGAGCCATTGAAGAACTAGAAGAGTACGATATATCAATTCATCATAGAGCAGGAATCGAGAATGCGGCGGCCGATGCGCTCAGCAGAATTTCCGCTGTGCGGGTTTCGCCGCTTATAAAAGTCTCTGAAGAACAGGGAAGAGATGCTACATGTCAGGAAATAGTTAATCAATTAAAAAACGGCACAGGGGTGTCTGCACCATATAAAACGTTGAGTCTACAGAACGGCCTGTTGGTGCGGAAAGAAGGACAAACAGTGCAATGGTTTGTGCCAGAATCTATAAGAACAGAATTAATGGCCTTTTGGCATGAAACGTTAGGACATCCCGGCGCTGGGCGGCTCATTGAGACATTGCAGTCACGATTGTATTGGCCTGGCATGTCCAAAGAAATTCGTAGCTATTGTCAACAGTGCACTACATGCCAACGTTGTAAACCACAAAAACGAGAAAAAGTCACGCCGATTGCTTTCAATGCCACTGCACGGAACGAGTTTCTGCATATCGACCTGGTAGGTCCACTGCCGGTAGCTCGCGGCGGCGTGTCCTATGTGTTTTCCATGGTCGATAAGTTTACCCGATGGGTCGAGTTTGTACCACTGAAGAAGATCACAACAGAAAAGATTATAACGTGCTTAGAAGAGCGATGGCTCAGTCGATTCGGTGCACCACAAGTTATTGTTACCGATCAAGGCGCACAGTTTGAGTCGAAAGAATTTAATCAGTGGTGCAAAGACCTTGACATAAAGCATTCCCGCACAGCCACTTATCACCCGCAAACCAATGCGACAGCTGAGCGCGCACATAGGACGATGAAAGAGGTACTGCGATGCTGGTGCCACGAGAGCCCGGGAACGTGGAGAGACAAATTACATTTGGTCGAGCGGGCCATGCGCTTTACTGTCTCAACAGCTACAGGATTCGCTCCAACGACCATGGTCTATGGAGGACACATAAGACTTCCAGGTGAACCGGTAATCCAAGGATCCCATGAGCGCTGCACCATAGCGGATATTCAGGAACGACTAAAACAGTTAACTGAATATGTAGGCGCCACACAGCGACAAGGCTATGCAAGGCAACCGACACGCACTCGCCTAAAGGTCGGCGACTATGTAATGGTAGCGAAGGTCGAGCCCATGGCACTGCAGG